>JAQBSW010006238.1:0-50286 GCA_029291075.1 Eudiplozoon nipponicum | reverse complement strand
ACTGACGATAGTTTTGTTATGTTGTTCGACGACTGTTTAAATACAATGGGATTGCTGTTCATTTCAAGCTCGCAAACGTGATTTAAAGAATTGTTACCACCATCCACGCAATCAATTATTGTTTAATTCCTCAGAGATGTTTGTCTAGTTAAAAAAATCATAATTTTGATTTCGTGCATTTCTAATATTTATTAATCGAAATAAATGTTGTTTTCTTAGTTCTCTATCCTTCCTCTCGTTATGCACTTAGTGGTAGGTAAAATTTGAAATATTTCCAAATTATTTGATTTCTAATTTCAATTATATTTAGGATTTTACTACTCCTTACCTTTTTATAGTCAAAGAGCTCGATTGTAGTATTATTAATTTCACTTGTTTATTTAAATAGCTAAGATAAGGAAATAAAATAGAAAACTTTTACATAAATATTGATAAATTGTCTAATTACTTAATATTGGAGTCATAAATGAAACAAATTTCAGGATATACTTGCTTGTGTTGATTTAAAATATACGAAGATTAACTTAATTCAGAAAAGTCATCACAAACAAATAAAAAAATGTTTAAAATTAAGATCCTAGTTTATCCAAACCATAAGAATTAAAGAAAATTTAAACATACGTTTTGAATGTGATTATAATTTAAAAAAAATAAATTAACATATTCATAAACAGAAAATGGGTATATATTAATAAAACCAATTCTAAAATCATACCTATACTACTTAAAAGATTCGTCTATTACAGAGCTAAATTGGCCTAATGATCCAGGTGGTATTGTAAAGATTATGTTGCTCAGCCAGACGGTCATTTCCTTTTTTTGTATGCATTTGTCTATTTACATCAAAGTTAAGCTAAATCCTGACAATTCCTCTCCGTGTGCTATCATGTGTATTCTGCACTTGGTTGTATACTGGATCTCCTTTAATTTAACATCGATAATCAAGACGATTAAAATGTGGTCTTTTGCGGAAGAACAATTCAATTCTCACTTATACGTGGGCTACAAATGAACTCTAGTTCGCTCATTTCTGGTGGTGTTTCGTGATTGTGTTACTGCTTGTCTGTTGTAAGAAACTCTTTATCGCGCTTTCACACAAACGGTGTAGCATAATTAATTTTAGTCACAAAAACGATTCCACTAACGGTAAGGTCTTAATTGTTTTTATTTGGATGTTTGAAAAAGTATACGTGAATGACTACTTTTGCCATTAATTTACGCATGACCAAAATTTAAGCTTTAGATTTGCTAATGAACAAATATTAAATTTTTGATTAAACATTTATGTTATTTTATGTGACCATGGCAAATTTTATTACGTAGTGTATATTTGAATATCATAATATGGGGTTGCTTTGGCGAATTTTTCATTCAACCGCCTTTAAATGTTATTATCCATTTAGATCAATTAAACCGATAAACTTTGGCTTAGGCTTCAAAGTACGAGATATATTGTCCATTATCGTGAATAATTACCTTTAAGCGCTTATTAAAATGATTCAATTGCACACAACCTACAAATTTATCTTGCTAATGTGTTTGGTAGCAGATTAGAATTTGAAATAGTCTATTTTAAATCTCCTCCAATTCAAATACATAAAGTGAAATTAAAAATATCAATAAAGAAAATCTAGAAAATATTGTCGTATTAGCACTATACAGTCACGGATATCAGAGCTGAACATCAACAAAAACTATGTAAATCATTCGCATGGTGAGATTGCCTCTGTCAGTTGAATGAAAAGTTCAGTGTGACAAAAATAAAATAAGTAAAGTGCTGCACAAATTTAAAGCATACGCCACAAAAGTATAATACAGACAACCAAAATAGAAACATAGAGGCTGTCCATTCTGTTAGAAAATAAAGGCCGATTAGTAAAAATTAAAACCAGTGTACCAATTACAGTTCATTAAAACTTTAAGCGGAACACATCTTCCTCAGTTTCGCCATATTTATTTAGTAATTTTATTGTTCAGTTGACATTCCATACAGCAACAAATTCCGTTTGGTACGCGAGCTTTAGAACTCTTAAAACTCTCTCTAAACGAAAAGATAAAATGAAATTTCAAAAGTCACAAGCAAAGTTACTTTCACATTTTCTCCTCAAGTATCTACAAATAAGCATATATTTAACTGCAAATTGAACAGAAAATTTAAACGAAGACAATGTTTGAAATAAGAAAACGAGCAATCAATTGTTGTCAACAACTTCAGTTCGAGCTCTTGCTTCAACTTGCTTATTCAACCTGCACAAATCAGGCTGCAGCAGTATTTAGTCAAGTTTGTGATCTTGACATAAACAGCTGACCTATTATGTGCATACAATGTTCAGTATAAAATGAGCATTGAAAATGGTGAAGAGGGCAATTTATGCAGTAGACCGGTTTCGTCCTTAGTAGAACTTATCATGAACTGTCCCTAATTTGTCGCGGAAAAGGCACGAACTATAACATGTCTGCTTCATAAATTGTTGCTTTTACCAATAAGCCACCCTGCTGCGCCCTACACAGAATTCTCAGTTACACACTAGCTAATATTTCTCGGTTAGCCTTTCTATTATATGGAGCCCCTATATCATCGACCAGATGTCATTAGATAAAAAATACCACTTTACATAGGGAAGTGATATTGAAATGAACATTTATATGATTAAACACACATAAGTTGCGCGGGATGATAATAACAATTAGTTAAAAAAAAGTTTGCCAGCTTGAATTCAACAGTGCTAAATATTTTGCCAACTAAATTTTGCTGCTGCCTTTAGTAATTATATTAAATTTCTTTTTTCTAGAACGTCCATGCGAGGTTTCAATGATATATTGCGCCATTGCAGCCGTATATCCAATAATTTATTTGAACATGCGTATGATATGCAATGTACTTTGATTCGTGTAATTAACCATCTGGTTCAATGGCTTACGGTAATTGATCGATGAATTGAGAACGTATTTTGATAGATTTTATTTGAGCTAATTATTAACGCCAGTTCTTTCTTATTTACTGGTAAATGCAAATTTTTCACCAGAAATTAACCTCGTAGTTCCGCTATATTAAATGTGCGTGTTAATGCAGCTTAAACTTCCTTCTATGCCGATGAGGAAACAGTGTTCCTTTTTAATAAGATATTTATGTACGTTGATTTCATTTTCTGATTTCTATGGGTACGATTCTTCTAATTTCATTTTTCAACAATTGATTCAACCAATTTTCTTTAAGAACCTGTACATACACACACACAGAAATAAATGTTTGTGTTATGATAAGGTTTTGTTGAATCTTTCTACGTGAAAATTGTATCAAGTATATCTATAACAAGTCTTAAATAACAAGCGAGATTATATATGATTTGATTAGTACACTGAGAAATGATTCGCTGTGAATGAATTAAATTAATTACGAAGATTCTAGAGTATCAGATAAAATTTGTGCATTTAAGCTTCAGGGACATTATTGTTGTCCTTCAGCGAAGTACTGTTTATATATATATATATATATATATATATATATATATAGCTGGGAAGAACTGTTGGTTAAATCAATTTACTTACTCTTATTATTTCAGCATTGATAATGAGCTGCAATTTCTCAGACTTAAAACAATTGATTTAGAAGCGTTATTAAAGTTTCCCATTCGCCCACAAATGAACTGTGCTAGAAAAAATGTGTTGGAACAAGCGAGAATTAGCTTTAATTTTTGGCTTTGCAGAATAAATGTAATATGAATAATAAAATAAAATGTTTGACGGGCTAGACGTTTTTTACGCATCAATACCGTGTTTTAATTTTTAAGAAAATAGATATTACATTAGGTCTTTTCATGCGCCTAGGATCAAAGAACTTGAAATTTGATTTAAATAAAAAATGAATAAAAACACAATTCGGTTTTCCATAGTGTGTTAATGCGACCCGCGCCTTTGATCTATTTTAATTCTCAATCTGGATTATACACCCTTTAAAAGCCTATGCGTTTGGAAATTTTCTATTATATAACATCAGATGAATGAGTCCGCTTTCTTTCAGATATAAGAAATGGTAATATTATTTTGCTTGTGAACATACTTTTTAATAAAATTTAATGATTATATAAAATTTGGCATGCTTTTTATATATTTAACAATAAAAACAAATCTTGTTAACTCGTATTGCACTAATTCGTACTTGAAGCCATTAACATTTACAAGTAATCTTAAACAATATCCGTGTGTAAACGGTATTTTGCAGAAGGCCAGGTTTTTGATTGTATATGTTATGCGAATAAATTTAGCCGTTGAGCAATTGCTTGTTAAACTATTACACAATTAATCAGTTATATATTTACATATCAACTATAGTGTATAGAACAAAGATTTTGAGATGTAACGCATATACATTTACATATATTTATGTATACATAATTATGTATATATATATACATGTATAAATTCATTTCGTAAATTCTAAAAATTGTAATGCGCACTTTAAAAATGCGTGCGTTTACAGAATGAACTTGACGTAAATGCTTTGTAAATGTAAATTATTTACATAGAAAGCCAAATTGTTGGCTAACTTTATCAAGTCGGCCGACATCCAACTTGGCAAATAATTAGACAGTTAATTAATTAACGCGTAAATGTTAATGGCAAAGCATGTCAAAATAAGGCAGTATGTTACTATCACGTGAAACAATAAATTACTTCTTTTTATAAAATATGTTGACTTTGTGTAATAAAACAACAATTACAGAGTTTTCTTAACAAAGTAAATAATAAATTGTTTTCGTTCTACAAAATTAAAATTTATTTTGCACCATAACCTTGTTTAATGTAGAAACCAAAGTATAAAATGTGCGGCAGTGTGGCTCCGTTTTTAGAGCAAATAATTTCGAAGCAGAAGTTCCCCGGTAATTTCCGACAAATATATATATATATATATATATATATATATATATATATATATATATATATATATATATATA
The DNA here is from genome assembly GCA_029291075.1 of Eudiplozoon nipponicum. Classification (NCBI taxonomy): domain Eukaryota; kingdom Metazoa; phylum Platyhelminthes; class Monogenea; order Mazocraeidea; family Diplozoidae; genus Eudiplozoon; species Eudiplozoon nipponicum. The sequence continues at coordinate 45,331 of JAQBSW010006238.1, read as the reverse complement.
TATATATATATATATATATATGTATATATAAATAGGGAATGGCGTTTATATCAATATCGCCTAATATAAAAAGTTGTCTCATCAGCAATGCGTAATTTCTTCGCTAGGCCTTCCCACAGTAGATAAATGAGTTTATGCAAGTAAACCATACAAAATCGATAAGCATTATGAATGGTTACTTGAATTAGAAAATGCATATTTCATATATTTAAGACAACTGGTATTAAGTTGTAAAGTTTCGTTTTGTTTCTAAAAAATTGCTGAGACATTAAAGGTAAATTTTTCATAAACTTAAACAAAATTTGATGAAACCTTTAATAAGAACGTCAAATAGGATTTCTCTTCTGAATTAATCCGATGCAAATTTAGAATCTTAAACTACTTCGCCAGCTTCACGACTTGTCGAAAGAAGTCAAGCATATACAAGAAGATTCACACAAAGAAATCATCAGCACTGTAAATTACCAACAATAGTTAAACGCAAATATCTAATAACTGTTTAAGTATATTAAATAAAGTAATTGCGCCTCCTGGTATGGCATGTAAGGCGTAGAAAACTTACTTACACAATGTTTAGGTCTGGATTACCATCCATTAAATTATTGATCTTGGCCAAGATATAGCAGATTTTTAAAGATAAATAAACGAAATTTGCTTAATTAATGAAAATTGTTCAATATTCAAACGTAACATGATTTTAAATGACAGTATAATTTTGTTTTGATCTATAAAGGGGAATCTGTGTTAAATTCTATGGTACAACAATCAACGTTGCGGTTGATATTTCATATGTGCAATACGTGGCATTTGTGAATTCTATGAGTTGTGTTATAGAAATATTACACACATAATCGTAGATCAAGCGTCAAAACATCGGGGTCAAAAATTTTTGTTTCAATATATTTGGTATATTTTATTTGCAGTTTGTAAGGTATCGTCAATTGTTGTCCCTATAGTGAAAGGGAAAAAGTAGAAGGCTATGACACGAGGTATTTCAGATGGTTTTGTTATACTGGACGACTTGTAAAATAAGTTAAGTACATGATAGATAGGATTTTATGCAAATCATATCGAAAACCTGCCAGTTTATCGTAAGGTATTTTCATAGAATCTTTACCAACTTGTGCTATAAGCTATCAAAAAACACAATGAAAATTGAAATTAAAACTTTTTATAAGTGCAAGTTGAAAACATTTATACACATAGGGGAAACTCTGCAAAATTGATGAATAAGAATCATATTAGTCATATTCTAATCATTTGGCACAGACGTAAGTATTTAAAATGCCTTACAAATATGCATTACTGTTTTTTTCATTAACTCTATGAAGTAAATGGAAGCTTCATTAATGTAAGGTAGTAGTTTTCATAATAATTTTTTTTATTTCATAAAGATACATAATAAAAGTAGCATAAATTTGATTCAATACCTTAGGCTCATGCAAAAATTGCACAAAAATAATGCGTATTAATTTGATTTTGCCAGGGCAATTTCGAGATCTCGCATGTTGGTGTCTGGTCCGTATGAGTCTATATTTGGTACTTGGTTATTGCTTAATGGTTTCGAATATATATCTTATAAAACAAATATAAGTAACGAAAGGAATTATTGTATTGGACAAGTAGTAAAAAGTAAAGCCGAGTTTTTTTTCTGATTACAAAGATTGTATCAGCTTCACGTCATATATGCGGCCATTAAGTTAAGGAAATAAAAAAAACCTTGCATCAAATATTTAGATACAATTTGAATAAATGCCGTCAACTAATGTTTGTTAATAAATTGTAAAAAAAATTCATATTAGCCTATTTTAAGTAGTTAAAATTGCATTTAAATAGAATATTTCATAACAAGTATTAAACCAAAATCTTCAAACAAACTTATTTGTACTCAGATAAATAAATTTGAGACATTTGCAGATTGGCAGTATTGTTCATGGGTAACTAATCTATTTCGTTTTATCTGTTAGTATTTCCTGACAGATCTACAACTAAAAATGCACGGTTTTTTTCTTGTTTCACACTTTGGTTAATAAATTTTTGTGCATTTTAAATCATTTCCTGTTCTTTGAAAGGATACGTTTGACTTTTTTAAATAGTGAAACTTCAGAGAATTACAAGCCACTTCATCACAATTTATTGATTATTAGAAAAGCCCTCCGTCTACGAAATTATGCAACAGAAATCAAACTGCTTCAAAATTATGACCTATAAATTATTCATTATAAAGCTTAACGAGAATGAAAATTTTGCATAGGTCAAGTCAGTCCATTAAAGACAAACATATGAAGAAACCTATTTTTTGACAAACATTTAAAGATTCTGAATATAGAAAATAATTGCAGTCGCCTTTTACATCTAATAATAAAATTTAAGAGAAATTAAAATATTAGTTTGATCTGCTGGCAGTTTCAATAAATAATTTAAATTGAAAACTGTGTTGTTTTTTTTAAATAATTGAACTTCAGTTTGCGGGCCGTGATGACAATTACTGCAATCAATTTTTCAATCTTGATATATACACCTGTCCCATTATTTACATACATTTTTTAAATATAAACTGAGCATTGTATAATTTTATAAAGGTAATTAATCCCGTTTATCGGTTTCGTCCTTATTGAGAACTCATTGCATACTAGCCAGAATTTGCCGTGGAGAGGGCTCGAATCTGGGCACGTCTGCTTCTGAATTTGTTGTTCTAATCTCTGCGCCACCCTGACGCACACTACGCACAATTTTGAGTTATATATTAACTAATGTTTTCCGTCGTAAAGGCCATCCCCTCCTCAACGTGGTACGACGGTGTCAACCATGTCTTGATGGCCGATTGTACATGGGCAACCGGGGCTATGGCGGTGGTGTCACCAGGGCGTGGTGGATTTCCGACCGGCAATCGGATCTCCTATAAAATACCACATGAGCCCGACGACGGCACCATGACTCGGCGTGTTCCCCGCCACAAAAGGGTTCAACAGCCACAGGATTACATGGACTCCTGGACAGTACCCCGTACTTCCGAATGGCGAATGAGCTCTCAACAGCCACCGGCAACCATGCAACTTACTGCTGCATTGCAGACTGCGCTTGGATGTGCAAAGGCTAGAGGTGCGTCCTCGATCAAAAAGCCGAGTGGTGAGGGGACACCACTTGTACCAAATTCCCAAGAAACTCCATGAAATGTCACAAATACCGTTCATGCTACGGCGTCACCGGCAAGCGACGCGCTCTGTATCAGCGCGAAAACACCTATTTATTTCGGGTGTTGGAATGTTCGATGTTCCGAAATGGCTGCCAACCGCCCGGCATGGAGAGGTATAATCCGGGATTTCTATGGAGCCGGCTTATCCTCCAAAATGAGTCAGCCGCAGTAAAGTAAAGTAAAGTAAAGTATTAGCCTTTCCTTTAGCTGGACCACATTTGTCATTCTTTTGGACCAAAAGTTTCAACCAATCATCCCCAATCTGTCATTACTGAACAGACGCCATACTACATGGGAAAGGGGTATTCAAATGAATATTTATATAATTCAGCGAACATTAGTTGCGCGGACGGTAAAAAAATTACAACAATCAAGGTTTCGATCTTGATATAATAACTTTCCCTTTATGTACATATTTTTGTCAGTATAAATGTTCATTTAAATAGTGTTCGGCCGTGTGTCTCATTGGCTAGAGCGGCAAATTCTAGAAAAGTCGTGCCCAGGCTCAAGCCCAGTCTGGCAAATTCTGGACAATACGTGATGAGTTTGCACTAAGCACGAAGCTAGTCTATTGAATAAATTGACTTTTCAACACTATACAATGCTAGGTTTATACTGGCAAATGTTTGCTCATAATAGGGCAGGTGTCAATATCAATCAAGATTGCAAACTTTGCTACAGTAACTGTTATCACTGACCGCACAGCCAATGTTGGTTTAATTATATAAAGTTTCCTTTCAATACCAATTCCTCATGCAGTGTTGTGTCTGTAATAACTGATAATGGCTGGTTAGTTGGAAGTTTGTTTCTGAAAGGATGCCATATAAGCTCCACCTATAGTAAAAGCTAATTGAAAAACATTATTTAATATAGCACTGAAAATTATGCGTATTGTATATCAGTGTGGCCCAGTGATTTGAGCACCAAATTCTGAAGGTGACGTGCCCAGTTTCGAACCCTGTCTGCGGTAAATTCTGGTCAGTAAGTGAAGAGTTTCCAAAAAGAACGAAACCCGTCTTCTAGCTTAATTTCATTTTCAACACTGCAAAATGATTACTTTATACGGACAACTATATGTACACAAAGAGACGTGTTTAAATTCAGAGCGCAACCATTATTATAGAGATAGGTTATAGCGTAATTTATTAATTTAATCGATGGAGATTCAACGTTACTCATTTGCAATAATTTAGTTAGCACAAATATATTCGTGAATAATGCTACACTCTACAAAATATTTACGGTTGTAATAAAATCTGCAAATTGTTTAGCAGCATTATGTTTCGCGATAAAATTGATGAGTCGAAATTTGTTGTGACATAAACTTCAGTCATTAAATCTGCTTGATGTCAGTTATCATCCTATAAATGCACAAATATTTTTAACCTTCTATGATTAATTTAAATTGAATAATATTTAATTGATTTTTTCCCCATAGGTCTTTAAACTGCTATTAATTATATACCAGTGATAGTATCAGCTATTACATAGAATGACCTTGAGACTGACAGATATAAACACAGATATTTGACAAAGCAGCCATCAAAACATTTATCAAGTTTAAACTAGTCTTAAACCAAATTGGTAATCTCACTGAATAGGTATGCAACATGATTTGTAAAGATAAATTTGTAATAGTTTCATAAATAATAAACGGTATTTTGTTTTGTATGTATCATGCAGCAAAAAATTATCATCTGAACTTAACTTATATGTAAGAGGATGTGATTTTTTTAGAGTTCAGGGCATTAAGATTGTCTTTAAGGCCTTCTTCTAGAAAATCAATTAAATTAAGTTCTATCATTTCAGTATTTGTTTATTTCAACACTGAATCGTGTGACTGAATTGAATGCCCCAAAATGAAATTAAAATGATAAAAGACGAAAAACTGACGTACATTTTAGTTAGGACACAATTGCAATGATAAAAGTAGGCAAATATTTCGCCGAAACTAGAAAACCTATAACTAGACTTCTATATTAACTTCGACAATTTGGTGATATAATTTCCGGTCTATGTCACTGATTTTCATTTCAATTTAGTCCATTTTTTAGAACCTCCTGATATAATTCCGATTTCCATTTCACCAGCTACTCACATGTTCCTGAAACCGCAAAAATAAACGAAATTCAGTTTCAGTATTTATAAATTCTTCAAAATGAAAATTTCCGGCCACCAATTCGGTAATTGTTTGATGGATTTTTCTAGATCTGGGGAGGAACACTTTGACTGCGGTATCCCTGACGGTTTTTCGGCCTAAAAGTCTTCGCTTTATTTATTACTTCAGTTGCTTTTTTCCTCGATAAAGTTCTCATTAGTCATTTTGTTTCCCCTTAGGTTACTGTCAAACTGAATGCAACAGTCATAATAAAATACTAAATTAATTTTTTTGTGCGGGTGATGGAAACAATTACTTAAATAAAGGTTAGGTCTGAACACATAATGCAATTTATACAGTAAACTGGTTTCGTTTATTTTGGTAATTCTTCACGTACAGTCCATTATATTTACGCGGATATGGCTTGAAACAGAACACGACTTCTTCAGAATCTGTTGCCTTAACTACTAAATAATAGTATTATTTACTGTTCTAAGTTCCTTATTTCCATTTATGCTACTTAAAAACATCTCTTATTTATAAATTTTTAGGTGAAAATGGAACTTTTTTTGAGTCTTATCATCATATTTTGTTGAATTTTGCCAGTCCGGTCAAAATAGTATTTTGCCTCGCTTCATTGTATTGTTCTTGGCTTTCCTAAGTCTAATTGCTACGTGTGTTTATTTAAGCCCACATTGAATGCAACGTTACATATAGCAATTATCTAAATTAAGTTTTCAGAATTGAATTCAGAGTTAATCCTATTTGTTTAAGTAGTCGAAATAAATGGGTAAACTACCGCCATACGCAAATATTGACGCATCTGCAATTTTAATGATCAACAGAACACTACGGAAAAAATACTATGAAGAATCATACTAGAATGCGTAACTAAAGTAGCTATTGAGCTTGGCAGACGTTATTGTAGCTACGGCTTGATTCTGCTAAAGGGTATGCAAGTTTTATTTAATAAAATATAGGAAACTCGGTTCGAATAAATGTTTAATGTTAAGCTTAATTTTATAGTTTATACATTATGCTGGCTAGTAAATAAATTTTTTAAATCTTGCAAAAATTTTAATACTGTTTGTGGCACAGAATTAAAATATATATGGAATTTTGTATTAGGTGTTGCGCACATAGTAACAAATTTAAGAAGCAGGATAAACCTAACTGTTACATAATAAATAAACCGACGTTTATCCACTTTGTAACATTTTTTTCTAAATAAGGATAGCCCAAAGACAGCATGAACGGAACGTATAATTTTGTTAACATTTGTTTCATGCTTACAAGTGACTCAGCAGGAGGTACCGGTAATATTCCTTTTTATCCACTATATATTTTGGTGAGGGATTTGGTAAAATAGGACCGTACAATCCCCCGTATGAATGTGTAAGCCTGCTAACTTATTGTAAATCCTTCGACTTTGTGATATCATAGTCAGACCGTAATATATAATATATATACAAGGCCTGAAAAGGGTATCACCAATATTGCTATTGTGTCAGTACCTGATACCAAAAGGTACATGTTATCAATACTATGGTTGCCGAGTTGGTACATGGTATCAACACAATGAAATTCAATGTATGCTGAAGTTCACCAAAATGGAGAATTACAACTTCATTGATTGCTTTACTAGCATCCCTTACACTCTAGCTTGATCGATATCAGTTATTAAATTTAACGATAATCATTACATCATTCAATAAAATATATAACAGTTAGTTACCTTTTTACGGCGCAGTAATAAATTATAAAAAACTGTGTATTAGTTGTTGCGCACCTGGTAACAAATAAGTTAAAATACGACCACAAGGATAAAAGAAACTGTTACATATTTTATATAACCAACGAAAACTTCTTTTTGAGTAACATATATTTGATAGCGTTAATACAATTGACTAAAAGCCATGTTTATTTTATTTTATAGTCTGATTTAGTGCCTATCTATGGTATCAGGGTGTTCAATGATTTTGTTTTAAATGGAATGATGCTTGTCGTAATATAAACTGTCAATACGATATGCGGATCAGTGTACCACAAAGATACATCCATTGCGCATTACATTTCAACAAATACTGCTCCTAGAAACGTTTACTTAAGAGATAATACTATTCACAGCAATTTTGCCTAGTGTAAACTGAATGGCATGGTAAAGCCCGTCGGAACTGTTTGCATAGCAGATGAGAAACCGGTATATGCTCACCCGTAATATAAAAGAAAAGAGAAAATGAAACGAATGAAAGACGGATTGTGTTATGCATTTGTTAATTAACATTTTACAGTGCACATAGGTTTCGTACCATCCACCAAAATTATTCTCTACCATTTGTGGAAGACAAAATGCGATTACAATATGCATCGAATGTTGCATGGAACATAAATTGTAAACTTTAGGATATCCCATACAGGCAAATTTAATAAAAGATAGAATTACTGCTTTTCGGAGCACATTCAGATTTGGTAAGTGAGACGTAAAAGTGGTGCTGCCAGTATATCTGTAGCTATGCACAAAAGACGATACGTCTACAAAACGCCATAGAGTTTTAATTAAGTCCAATTATGCGTCCCGGCTTTGCTATTTTTAGGGCTGCTGCTCTACAAAAATTTTACGCAGAAATTTGAATATAAAAAAATTGAGGCACTGGCATTCCTACGTGGTTTTAGAGACTCTGCACGAATAAGAGCTTGCTTTTGTTCAGTTTTGTTTCTCTTATTTGGGTTAAAACAATATTTGTGGACAATTCATTCAATATATACCTTATTAGTTTTTGTGTCTTATTTCTTCATCAGATCAGATAATATTTTGCTTGAAAACCGTTTCTTGTAGGGTATGCAATTCGATGTCTATATGCATACCGAGGAAAGTAAATTTTACGAATTTGACAAAAGAGAATGAAATTTCTCCATGCATTTACATACATCGTGCCTATAATTTTATTCGTAATGTGTTCAATTTATCGCATTCTTTTCTTTAATAATAATACATTTTTCGAACCTAAAACATTACATGAAATCATAAGCGTTTACTACAATCAGGGTTGCGAACTTGATATAAACACCTGACCCACTAGGTACATACATCTATCAGTACAAACTAAGAATTGTATAGTGTTGAAATGGCTATTCAACCAGTAGACTGGTTTCGTCCTTATGAGGAACTCATCATGTACTGGCCAGAATTAGCCGCGCACAGGGTTGGAACCCTTTTCGCTTCACAATCTGGCTAATAGGTAATGCGTCTCTAATAAGAATGAAACCAGTCTCATTGACTTTCCAACTTTGTACAATATTTAGATTGTACTCTCAGATGTATGAACCTAATGGGTCAGGTATTTATATCAATTCCACAACCTTTATTATATTAAATGTTATCGCCGTCGCGCAACCAATGTTCGTTGAATTAATCATAAAAAGTGTTGGTTTATCTTAGCGTCATAATTATTTTTTAATTTTAACTGAAATTCATAGTATTATTTCAAGTTTAAACATGCAAAACATGCGATATTGAAAATATCTTATTTTTCAAATATTCCTTGTTGAGTATAAATTGCGTTTTCATGCGGAATATCATTAGGTAACTGGGAAAAAATTTCCCATCAACTTATTAGAAATTGTCTAACGACTCATTATATCAATGATGTTTACAGACACTCTATCTATTGGCTTTTGCTTATTTCTGATTCATTTCATAATCATAGATATTTATTATACAGATAAAATTTATCCTTACTTATTAAATTTAATTATTAAAATTATTACAATTATAGGTAGATATGTTACAAATTAAACTCAAAACACGCGACCATATGCAATTGTGTATCAAATTAGTTCTAATACAACCAGAAGGATGAATCAAAGACAGCATGAACGGAACGTATAATTTCGTATACATTCATTTCTTGCTTACTGGCGACTCATCAATAGGAGCCAGTATTACGCCCTTTATCCACTATATATTTGAGCGGGGAATGTATACGAATGTCTAAGCATGCAGTTGTGAAGCTAACTTAGCACAAAGTTTTCGACAACATGACTTCAAAGACAATTCATTATATAATATTTATATACCAGCTGTGTAAATGGTACCAAAACAATCGATTATATATATATATATATATATATATATATATATATATATATATATATATATATATATATATATATATATATATATATATACTCTCTCTCTATATATAATGATTAGCTTTGAAGTCGCATTGACGAAGAATTTATTTGAAGTTAGTTTTGCTTCTTCAGATTTAATCTCCTATTTTCCCACATTCCTCAACCACATATTTAGTGGGTAAAGAGCATTACACTGGCTCCAACTGATCAATCGCCAGTAAGTACGAACCAAATAGACACGAGATTATACTTTCCGTTCATGCTGTCTTTGGTTTATCCTTCTCGCCACAAATGAACTAATTTGCTACTAGGTGCGCAACACAGAATACACAATTGCATATATAATAGTTCACCGACACAATTAATATCTAACTGTTGTGCAATTTTATGTTTTTAAATTTGAACTTTGGACATAACACACAAAAATTCATTCCGTTGTTTTTGAGGATTTCCATACCTAGTAACAAATTAGCTCAAATAGGACCAGAGAGTTAAAAAATTTCAGCATTCACGGAAAGTATAATCTGAGGTACGCATGCATTTCGAGCTTACCTGCGACTCATCAGTAGAAAACGGTGCTACACTCTATACCTGCTACATACTTGGTTATAAAATGTGGGACAATTGGACGGTAAAATCTATTACATAAATTTGTACTCTCGCAATAATAGAGATAACTACATACAATGATTTTTTGGGTCTGGGACGCTATTCACATCTACATTTCAGCAGTAAATGTTTCAAAATTTCTCATAATTTATCAGAATTTTAATTGTGCTATCCCTTCCCTGAAGTAAAACCTATTTCGAATCACTTAAACGCCAATTCCATAAAACCATCCACGTTGCATAGTGTCTGTTGTATAATAATAAATCAGTTGTGGTTAGAGTGTCAGGTCTTAAGACAATACAAACAGGTTCTACCTGAATGAAGTCCTAACCAAGTGTATAAGTAAGTATATGAATTTAAATTTCCAGTGTTGTTTGGCAGAGATGACGCAGTTTTTATATTCCTAGACTCTGAAGCAAACGTATCACAGTTCGAGGCACGTCAGCGAAGAATTCTAGATATTGCTTGACAAATGCTTAATGAGAACGAGACTGGTTTCTGGGATGAATCGCATTTTAAACCGAATACGATGTACAGTTTATACACACAAAGTATGTGTGATCAATATGCGAAAATTAAAATTCTATTCAATATATATATATATATTAATTTACGGAAATAAAAAATTGCTATAAATTACTTCAAATGTGTCTCTAAAATAAACTTCGAAATGCAGCATTTGTCACCTGACAATTTAATGACTTTCTTGACTTCGATTGATGTAAATATTAATGCGAATATCTTGGCATTTTTTACTCTGCTAATAGGGAGTAATATGTTCTGTCAAAATTTTCGCTAAGAAATATTTTTTAGGATTCTAAATACTAAACATATAGCATTGACAATTATTTAACTCTTATTATGATCAAGGTTGCGATCTTGATATAAGCACCTGACCCATTAATTTCTTACAAATGTCAGTATAAACTAAGAATTGTATGGTGTAGAAAAGGCAATTCATCCAGTAGACCGGTTTCGTCCTTATTGGGAACTCATCATTTACTGGCCAAAATTTGTTTAACAGTTGCCCGAACCTGGGAACCTGAGCACATCTGCTTCGGAGACTGGTTATCTAACCACTGATCCACCCAGTCCTCGGCAAATTCTGGTCAGTAAATGATGAGTTTAAGATGAAACCTGTCTACTGGATGAATTGCCTTTTCTACACTATACAATTCTTAGTTTATACTGACAAAATGTAAGTACTTAATGGATCAGGTGCTTATATCAAAATCGCAACCTTGTTTATAATATTTTATATCACCGCCCAGGCAACCAATGTTCCTTTAATTAACTATACGTTACTAAAATCTGGTTTGTGCTTTTATTATGCTATGCTGTCCGCAATTAAAATTATAAGTGGAATTGAATCGGCGTAAAGTAGAACCTTGAAACACATAATCACTTCGCCTGTTAACTTTTACTAAAACTACTTCTTTGTTTTCAATAAAATTAATGCTAATTGCAAATTATCTTGCTAAATTAAAAAATTTAATTAATCTAGTTGATTGATGCTTACAAATTTGATAACTAATTTTAACGTAACCGAAGCCGCATAGTAAATATCCGCCAGTATTCTAAATATCTCGGTTCAATTAGCAATTAAACTCTTTTCATTTTTAAATGGTACAGAATGTAAAATAGATACAATGTTCATTTATAGAGTGTGTTTCTGGTAGTTAATTTTGTCAAACCATATTGTATAGAAATTAAGACAACCATAGACTACTACTTTTAATTAGAGCTGGCAGTCCATTCTAATTTAGCTTGACTTAACGAGCGGAAATTCAATTAGATTGTATATTCTTTCACATAGTGTTTAAATCTAGTTAGCGAATTAAATTTACTATATTCGCGTATGGTTAATTTATTTAAATATGTTTTAGAATATAATTTCATTAAAAGTTGCTCTCATAAAGATGATTGAGGGTTTATAACGAAAAATTTAATATTTTGAACATGGAACCCTTTATAAAAATATATCATTTTAACTGTTATTATCCAAATATTTCATCCATCTTACTAAATAATTTAGGTTATTTTCTCTTGAATATCGTAAAAACAATTTCCTGATTTATTCCCCGTCAGTTTACTAAAATCACTGCCAGTTTTAAATTAAAAAATGAGCTTATAAAAGCAAAATTCCAATTCAACAGATTATATATAATTAATAAAATCCACAAAAACATGTCGCATCTTATTTATTGCAAACGTGTCATACTTTTTAACATTTACAATTACAATCATAATTATAAAAATATTCCAAAACGTTGAAATAAAGGTCAAAATGTAAAATGAATTTCACTCCGCGTGATTTTTTATGATCCTGTGTTCGATTGATGAGTTCGGTTTAAACTATAACCAATAATAATAACCGGTAATAGGAGGCAAAAAACATTTTGGCTTAATTAAATTATGAACATCTTATAATATTATCCGACGGTCAAAATCGTCCCTGAAGCATATCACAGATTCCAGTTATTATGAATCCTTAAGCAAATATTTTTTGCATTAAGACAAATTTGAATTTATAGCCTAATAGAAAATGAATCTGGTATTGCTTTGTTTTACTTGACGTCTAAAACGGTTTGTTTTCGTGCTGTGTTATAACTTAATCATACACTCCAAACCTATCAGTGTAGTACAAGCGATTATTCATTTCAATTAGACCTAACTTTCATAATTTTCATCACTAAAGCGACGTGATTTTCAGTGTTTTAACGGGCTTGACAGTCAATGTTTTGCATCGCTATTTAAATGATGCTTGCTAGCGAAGAAATAATATACAAATTAGTAAGCAATGAATACATTTTTCAACTTTCGTTAAAGTATTTTTAATGACCGTTTGCCTTCTTTGTTTCCACAGCTTAATAACATCAGAATTATGCTTGAGTTAAAAACATTCTGAAGTATTTACAGTTTTGTGTTTTATAATACTCTGTAGGATAAAATCAATTCTTAAACATTTGAATCTTCACAGTGAACAAATTTATTCAAATGAATATTGCAAAATGTACCAAAGTAGGGATGACATATTTAGTAGATTTTATTTTTGATACTTTATTTCAAGCATCTTTACAGAGATTTTCATGATATGCACTGTTAACACAACACAAAAATGTGCATCAATACGTGATTTATTGCAAAATTAGCAACGAAAGAATAATATTGTGAGGTGCTGAAAAGGCGATTTGCGTATAAGCTTAGAAGAATGACAAAACTTAAGAAGCTTCATTTGCCAATTTGCTTGACAGATTTCTCTTAGCTAAGGGACTTTGAAGTCCGTTCATTTAGCCAGTCAAGAACTGGTGTAATTTGAACGTTTTAATAAAATAATAATAACAATATTAATAATAATAATAATAATAATAATAATAATAATAATATTTAATATTTTTGAAATGCGAGATTTAATTTGTACCCTTCACATGTGCAAAAACAAAAAGATATTTTATCAGATACAAAGAAATAACGAGTAAGAGGCGTTTGTTGTTTCTGATAAAACTTCCTTTTGTTTTTACTCATGGGAATGGTACAATGAATTGTACTAAAGCTCGCATTTCAAAAAAATTTGGTTGATTAATAAATTGAAGTTTTTTTATGTGATATTTATAATTAGTGATAAAATGCAAAAGATACCAGGATATCGCGTTTTGCATGTAACAATATTTATCTAATTTAAAACGGTATTCTTTATTTGTTCATTACATTTAAAACGCTATACGTTTTTTTGACGCGTAATTAATTTTCAGGTTTCACACCGAATGTTTAATAATAATTTAAACCATGTCATGAAAGGGTTGTTTTTGGTGATTAGTAAAATAATAAACATTTTGTACCTAAAATGCTTGATCACCATTATTATTCAAATTTAGCAGATTTAGTTTGATCAAAAAAGCAATATGCAAAATCTTTAAGCATGCGAAGCATGCCTGAAACTGATTCTGGCGTTAAGGTTTTCAAAAAATACATTTCTTGGCAACACGTTACTTTAATTTTTAGTTCAGCTAGGCTTCCGTGTTGGGAATTAGTTATGTTTTAGAACCGTTGAAGCTCAATATAAAATTAAAGTTTGTAATCGCGGTTTTGTAGAGCGAATGCAAGTTAGTATCTTCCTTACATAGAGAAATGAATCGAAATCTCCTAAAAAATTAAAACATAATGCGAGTGCACGAAGTTTACTTGATCCGCAAACGAGAAAACATTTCATTGAAAGCATTTCCACTAAAGTGTTTCAACCAATATATAGTTCAACACACCGTAATTAATAAATTCCGTTTTTTTGCAAGTATGGCGTTTACTTGCACGAGCGTATGTGAAGTCAGTAGAATATTTGTGTAATTTAGGTAAATTTGCTCAAGCGGTTTGTTTTATATCTATTTTTCGCGTTTTTTAACGGATTAAATTTCATAAATATGGATTTTTTACTCATGGAACAAATAAAATGAACACACCTTGCACGGGCGTTGATAATAATTACTTTAAGCAAGGTTGCAATCTTGATCTAAGCACCCGACCCATCATTTACATAACTTTGTCAGTATAGACTTTACTAAATGAAGCGAATTGTTTACAATTTATTTTTTCACAGTTATTTCGTCCATTATGTCATGAGTTGAAAAAAATTCGGCATTCAATTCGGAAATGTAATTTTCTTCTATTTTTCGTTCCTATATTATTCATATCTGTTAGTTTACAGCGGGATATTTGATCATGTTCGAGACAGCTTAATTAGCGTGATTTTCGCCATAAATAGAATAACGAGTTGAAATACAAGTAAAAATATACAACATTTTTTTTCCAATGCTGCGTTTTGCGTACGCGGGAAGTAGCTTTGCACGGACAGTTCAAAAACCCCCTTCCATCTTCAGGCCAATTAGTCTACTTATATCCACAGCACAATACTCACAATAGCAGATTTAATAAAATGTGACCACATTTGCTTAAATCTGCTATTGTGATTATTGTGCTGTGGATATAAGTAGACTAATTG
The DNA here is from genome assembly GCA_029291075.1 of Eudiplozoon nipponicum. Taxonomy (NCBI): domain Eukaryota; kingdom Metazoa; phylum Platyhelminthes; class Monogenea; order Mazocraeidea; family Diplozoidae; genus Eudiplozoon; species Eudiplozoon nipponicum. The sequence continues at coordinate 30,301 of JAQBSW010006238.1, read as the reverse complement.
ACCTGAAGATGGAAGGGGGATTCACCTTCCGAAACGTCGCCAGTAAACAGAGATGTGTTAGAACCGCATTTCCATTGCGACGAATACAAACTCAATCCGATCAAAGACAAAACAAAATTGGAAATTGTGATCAATGGGATCTTTGTGAAACTGTACGTGCAAAGCTACCACACGCGTACGCAAAACGCGGCATTAGAGAATATGATGCTGGCACTCCGCAAACATATTTAAAAAGTACTTAATATATAACGTAACTCATTTAAAAAAAACCAGCATGCAAATTACACTAGCTAACATATTGTCCAATAAATTAGGCAAGTGCATTAAATCAAAATTAATAGAAATTGCTACATTTTATATATCGCACCTAGTGACAAAATTGATACATTTGTTAATGAAATTGCGGCATAATGAATTCGTAGTACTATTGATTTTTTTATAAAATTTTTTAAGTCGATCGCATAGTTGTTAATAAAGGTGTAGGGATATAATTTTTTGCTTGTCTCTTATGCTCATTCTCCACCAAAAACAAATACACAATTACAAACACCTGCCTACAGAGTAACGTTCGCACGCTCGTTCATGGAATGTATCCTACGCAAACAAATGGTTTCATCATGTATCGTCCAACATCATCCTCGTCAAAACGATTCGTCATCATCATCCTAATTCGATACCAATCGACGATGAATGGAATCATAATCGTCCAAATCAAAATGTTCAGATACAACAACAACGAACTATACTCAAACTAAAGTAAATTAACTTTATTGCGGAGTTAATTAACTTTCGAATATCGAATATAAAATATATAATTAAATCGATAATTTCAACCAATTTATAGTTTTTTAGATTAAAAAGTTAATTTAAAAATCGTATATTATGAAAACGTTTCATCAAATTAATCAAAACAGCTATATTTTGCTAGCAGTATTGATGCAAGAATGAGAAAAAAGTTACATTTACATAATATAATTCTAAATAAAATCAAGAGTTTGCTTATAAGAGAAGACGATTTCGACTTGATGTGAAGACGTAACGCCTTCTAAATCGAATATTCCTTGTCTTAAAATCAAAATTGCTTATTTGTTGATCTTTAAAAAGGTAAATAAGTGCAAATCACTTGAAGAAATTACATTCGAACATTAGTTTTTTTATAGCGAGAACTCATACATAAATTTGCTTACAATAAAGCAATTTGCATCGTTTTAAAGCAAACGTTGAATGCATTTATATTTTTACGCCATGTTTTCTGGTAAAGTTTTGGACTAGACAACTAAACAAGCGCAACCGTTGCGAAATTTATTTATATATCAGATTATTCCTATTACTTTCTTCCAGTAGTGGTATGGATTCTTCTGGAACTAAAATAAAATTGTTAGACTTATGACTGAATAAAAAAAACCGGCATATTTTGTTTATCTGCGCTTACAAACCTAATAATCAAAAAACAAATTTTAAAAGTTTCGGAGGTTTTTCGATTCATGGGTCTTACTGAATATACCAGTATCACGAAATTTATATTCCTTACGCATAGGCGACCATAAAATGTTACTTATTTTGTAAGATCTTCGGCCGAAGTAGGAAATGAATGGTATTATCCGTAATCGAGAACACAAAATAATCAAACGCTGTAATATGCCTGAAGTTTCACAAAGGTCGTTCGCCTTTCATTTAAGTTCAAAATGAATATGGTCACACATAATTACGATGATTATCAGGAGAACAGAGGAATTCATACTAAAGATCCTGTAATGTAACAAAATGTAATAATAACAGATGTTAATATACTTTTTCGTATCTCAATAAACGTACTATAATAGACGGCGTATTTAGCACATACATTACATAATCCGGTAATCTGGAAATAAGGGTCAAAATATGCAGCTGAAATACCGAAAGTAAATATCAATCCTCCTGTGCGCTACTTGAAAAATTTATCCCGTGAAAAAAATATCCTTGGTCAGTTTTAGCAGTCATTTGGAAATCTCGACGGAATTCAATTCAGGGCACATTTGTCGCGGAGTCTAGAACTTTCTCTCTTTAATAGGAAAAGGAATGATTTAAAACCCAGGAGTATTTTAAATCTGTACAAACCAGGTGAGTTTATGATTATTTTTATATTTAATTTACCATTGGCATCTTTATTTGGCATGACATGGAAGAAAGGCAGACAATCAACTTTCTCGTGCTCTGACGTGAAACCAAAATTCTTATTCGGTTTATCGAAATTTGAATTAATTTTTATGATTGTGAGCTGTTTTTGAGGACAAGGAAAATCTCATTATTTATGTGATGATTTGTAAACGTGTTTTGCTTAGTATTTATGTGCATGCGTGTGAACGTTAAGGAGCCTTTCTTGTTTGATTTGAAAATATTTCTTTATATATATATATATGCATAATCAAGCATTGATATATTTCGGTTTCATTAGGTTTTGGCATTTTTTCCCATTGCGTATAAGAATATTTTCCGAGCGACATGCATCTAAATGAGTCATATACACTCACGGGGGCTCAGATTAAAATAAAATTTATGGGTTTTCTTAGCAATTAGTGGTAGCATATACCCATTTCGACTCTATAGTTTGCATTTTTTAAATACGTATGAAGACGTATTCGGAATTACTCAAATTACTTTGATGACAATGTCAACAGATGGACAATAAGTGAATTTCAGCTATGGCTGAAGCTGACGGACGAGTATTTGCCACCGCTTAAATACGGACCTCCACACGAGAAGCAGCTGGCAACCACTGCAATCACACGGCTCAAGATTGAAACAAATGTTCTCAAATGGACAACTTCTGGATGGAGGAAGATGGATAAATTGTTGCAACACATCGCATTGGTAGGTCAGTTAAATGCTTTTGCAATATATGACAAGTATAACTTTCCAGCGCTAAAGGATATTTTTTGTGTATTGTATTTTAGCGTATGATAAACTAAAATTCGGCAAAATTGTCAGGTACTTAAACCAGAGTCGGCGTTGAATTAATTTGTCTAGCCGGTAGAGTAGAATACGAAACTCGTAAATTCTCACTACAACAAGATGTGATTATGTACTAAGCGTTGCAAACCTAGTAAAAATTAGTTCAGTTATGACCAGAAGGATAAACCAAAGACAGCATGAACGGAAAGTATAATCTCGTGCACATCCTTTTCGTGCTCACTGGCGACTCATCATTAGGAGCCGGTATTACGCCCTCTAACCAATATATATTTCAGTGAAAAATGTGGGATAATAGGACGGTACAATCTCTTACAATTTTCTATCTCCCACATTTCTCATCCAAATATATATAGCGGATAAAGGGTGTAATAGCGGCTCCTATTAATGAGTCTCCTGGAAAACTGAATCGAATGTATATGAGTTTATACTTTCCATTCATGCTGACTTCTGGTCACACCTAATACATACTTGTATATATATATTAGTTCTCCGCAACAAACAGTATTTAACAAGATGTGATGTAATAGAGTTTGCACTAACTCCAAAAATATAGAATTTAGCTATCAATTAAGTTTTCTCGTCCACGTCGTTTTTGTAAAATTATTTTCGCCAGTCGACTCCAGTGTCAAACCACAAAGGAGTTATCCAAACTGAAAATAAATAATCAGATGCGCCGATTATTTAGCATGATAAAAATCCACAGTGCCTACTTTCCTCAAATAGTCAGAATACTGGAATCATTTTCGCAGTTACCGCGTTCCTAGGCACCATTTTGTTGGGCAGAAGAAACCTAGCACGCTTATGTGCAGTCCAAGAAATACTGATATAAACAAAGTTGATGATGTTAAAATCCGGTCAAATATGAAGCATTACTCGTGCATCAGACATGCATTAATCTGATGCATGCGAAGCATAATACGTCAGGCGCCAAACAAGAACATCGCTGGGTCGGTGGACGAGTACGCAGATCATGAAGCATTGCTGCATCGGTAGTAGTTAAGCATTTAAAAGATTCGTAAGCAACGGGCAGTTGTAGAACTGTATAAACATAAATTGATATGATATAATACATGCAAAAATCAAACTTTGGCGGAAATACGACTGTGTAAGCGGACAACTCCATGTTTCGTTCTTGTAAATTCTAGAAAAATACAAAAATTTTCAAAACAAATTTAAACAATTGCACCGCTGTGCGATCATTCCCAGGTATGTCCTAACTCTCTTCTAGACAGATTTGATATGTCTTCGCAAAGATTATTTAGCATCAGAACATTTTGTGCCGGTGGTCTTGCCGACTGAATACAATTTTGGCAGGAGATTTTAGATCACCTTGGCATCAATAGGCTGCCAGAATAACTGCACTTTCGGCTGAATTGTGGTGTTTTAGTTTGCTGTCTGCAAGCACACAACTCCGCAAATAAACACATTGGTGGGGTTTTTCTGTAGCAGTGTACAATTAATTACTAAACGGCGATAGATTTTGGAAAAACCAGGTTCACATGGTGCTCTGACTTATATATTCACTATAATCGATTAAAATTTAAATATAGTTGTTAGTCGACATAAAAACATCTTGGCTATTTACATTTCTTTGTTTGGATTCATGAGTCGGTTTGTTGTAACGCTGACCCACATTACGAATCAGCTGAGTACAAACTACGTTTTCGCAGCCTCGAAATGGACCATGCAAGATCGGTAACGCATCTTACGCAGACGTATAGAAACGTGAATCCCATGCTTCAGACTTGGAATAAAGTTCCTTTTCGTTATTTTCACAAGACGTTTGTTACATGTCGAGTGCACGATGCGATTTGCAGTGTATACTATAAAGGTATTTGGTCAGGCGACGTTGGTGACGATTTCAGAACTTCTCTTGATATGCAAGTTGGTTCTTCGGACATTCGAGGTTCCATTCTATTTGTCAAAATTCAACGACAGGTCTATCACAAGAATCTTATATGTGACCATTTGAGAAACATTGATATACTTATGGTATCTAAAGTCTGGCTAAACGCTTTTCAAGCCGTTAACAGTGCTTCATAAACGGTTGAATTAATATAAGCCGAGCTCAGTGCAGTCTACGTCCGACTTCCTTCGGGTGTAGGGCTCCTTGCGTTAGAGATATTGAGTACAAGTTTTGATCCATCATCATAAGAGGAAGAATGAGTTTCTGATGTAAATGCTTCATGAGACTCTACCAATGTCTACGACAATTCACAATTTACGGAAAATCGGTAGATTGAATAAGAGAATTAGGAATCTATATACGTAACAGTTATCTGTAGCAACATGTGATTATAGAAAATATGTACGTTTTTTATAAAACAATTGTTATTCGCTGAGTTATCAGTGGCAATGATGGGAATGCTAATTAAGCAAAAAAGAATTAATTCATTATTTAAATTTTGATTAATATATAAAAATTATTATAAATGATTATTATTGTAACAGACCGGCAAGGCCACACTGGATATCGTTTTTAATTAAATAACAATCAATGAAGAGTCAATAATAATATAATCTGCACAAAATTACGTAAAATTTATTAACAAATGAGAATTAGCAACATAAATGATTATACGACATTGCTTAACTAAATTGACATTTGTGTCATTATTTTTCTATATTCCTGCATTGTTTAATGACTGGAAAAAATATGTGATGAATGCCGATTACTTAAATTGAAGCCGTGTACCGACCTGAATGTGAAAGGAAATCAACGAAAGCTTAATTGTGTAATTAGTAAAAGTGTAGCACATACTACAATAATGAAATGGTCGTGACTGCATCGAAATTGTGCAGCTGACATTACCAGTGAAGAACAATATACACAAGACTACTAGATTTGAGAGCCGCATATCTTATTTTGGTTCCTGTAAATTTGCATTGTGATTTGAATCTCGCTAGTTCGTTTGCCCTCGTTATTTGATGATGGTCAATGAAGTTCAAAACGCGTCAGTACGTGTGGCTGACGGTAGTTGTGCTATGTATAAAATGAATGAAATATTATTCATTTGAAATTTTCAATAGGTATCATTTATTCTTTTAGAAAGTTAAATATTAAGCGTTTGTTTTTGTATTTCTTCATATTTTGCGAGTCGGAAAAGATATATTTGTGATTTTAAAGGACATAGAATGTAAAATGGTACATTTATTTTAACTGTTACGTGATTGCAGCGATAATGAAAACAGCGAAAAAATCTTCTTCTTGCTGTAATAAATTGTTGCCCTTAAATTAAAATAAAAACATCAGTTTGATGTTTGTGAACATTTTCGATACTATTTTTTAGAATAATATTTACAGCCACATGCTGCAGAACATAAAAATTTAAACTAAAACGTAACATGGCCAATAATTGAATAAACGAATTATATTGAAAAAAACCAATAATTGTTGATTTGTTTACATTTTTTTGCGCTTCTTGATTGAATTTTGTTACTGCACTGAATAAATTTTGCACTCATTCGTTTAAGGCCTACGCAAATTCAATTATGATCACTAATTCACTCATTGCAAATTCAGTATTTAATGCGCAACCCGTGAAAACGCCATACCTTTCATTCTGAAAGAAATGGTGTTTTTTAACTTTCGTAACTCCACATAAACTATAACTACAAAAATTAAATTTTTCGACGTATATTAATGTTTTGCGTTGCCAGTGGATGGACGATTTAGATTATAATGGTTTTATTAGGCATAAATAAGTTTTCACATACCAGCCACGGTAATGAAATAATATATCTAACAGTTACATCCATGTTTCTCATAAGATTGTGGCCATTATATATATATATATATATATATATATATATATATATATATATATATATATATATATATATATATCATAAATGTATGGCGCCTAATGAACAGCCAAACTTGTTCAATCATCCAATAGACATCACGTCCTTATAGTCTCTTTTCTATACTGCAAACCCATCACTCTCTAGCGTTGGTACAGTTAACCAATTCGGCTAGTACGACTGTCGCATTTCAAGAACAGAACACGACACAAACAATTAACAGCATTGTGTTTTTGTTGCTACGCACCTAGTAAGAATTATCCAAAATATGACTGGAGTGATAAACCAAAAGCAGCAATAACGGAAGGTATACTCTCGTAAACATACGTATTGCGCTTACTGGCGACTTATTCGTAGGATCCTGTAATACGTTCTTTACCCAATTTATATTTGGGTGCTGAATGTGGGAAAATAGGAAGATACAAATGTATAAAACTACAGAAGTGGAGATAAATTCATATACAGTCTTCGACAACGCGACTTCACAGCCAACTCACATTTATGTATATATATATATATATATATATATATATATATATATATATATATATATATATATATATAGACTATACAATTAACAATAATTAAATGTGTGGGTGGTGGTAACAATTATTTAAATTGCTTCAGTAAGCTTGAAGAAACACCAATCCCATTAGATGAACTAGTCGTCGAACAACATAACATAGCAACACCGCCAGTCGCAACACACTGACGGGTTACGACCTTACATGATCATCATCAGTGAGTACGACGGCAAACTGATTATCGAGGATCAAGCCGCATTGAATAATACATATGGAAATCACCTCTAGTCTTGCATATAAGAGGTATATATATATATATATATATATATATATATATGTGTGTGTGTGTGTGTGCGGGAGTAAGCTACAAACATCTAACGTTCGTTGATAGATCTTCCTTAGTTGCGAACCTGGATTAATTGTAATTACCTGATCTGCGTTTTGACTAACGCAGCTTTCATTGTTCCAGTAATTTTCTTTTTCTATGATATTTCGATCTTCATTACCGAAGATCTTCATCAGATGCATTTCACGAAACAAAATATTTCCTTTTTAAGTATTTGTTTAAAACATGATGTTATTCCTAAATGTTTTCGTTTTAAACTAAATTTTAAGCTAAATGCTTATGGCATGTCTCTTAAGCATGACCTTTGTATAAATATTATAAAAACTTTGATTCGTGATTTAGTTAAACGTAAGATTATACTTATTCAGAAAAAAACTAAACTAAGATCGATGTTAACTTCTCTTTTGCACGTAGATGATTTTAAATGCATTGAGGATTTCAGTGATAAAACCCGTAATAGAGAAATAAAAAAAGTAAGAATTAGACACGTTAAAAATTAGCTGACTTGGGAATTTATAGACCCCAAGAAAGTGATTATTTTATCGGGACTAATAGAACAGTAAATCTATCAACATTAAATCTTAAGAAGGATCAAGTTGAACTACTTAACCGTGGTTTAAACATGGCTATTCCTAATGAAAGATCGGTTAGAAACGAATTAATTACTGAGGCTGTCAAAACGGCAAAGCTTCTTTCGGATAATGATAAGGTGAAATTTGAATTAGACGTTGCCTCATTGGTTTTTAACACACAAAGAGGATAAAGTTAAGCCTAATTATGAAATTAAACGTCTGAGAAAAGATTTAGTATCAAAAAAGGTTATATGTCTTAAGGCGGATAAAGGAGGAGCTACAGTACTGATGAATCAATCTGATTATAACAATAAATTTATAGAACAGTTAAGTAATGCTGAAGTATACACTAAAATAACAAAAGACCCTACTGATAAGTTACAAGGACAAGTAAAATTATTAATCAATAAAATGATTGCTAATGAAGAATTGGATTCAACGCATGGTAACACTCTCATTCAAAGAGATACGGTTGCACCCAGAGTTTATGGTTTGGTTAAAGTGCATAAGCCGGGTAATCCTTTAAGAATTATAGTGAATGTACAACACTCCCCAACATATAAAATTTCAAAGTTTTTGTGCCATAGAATAAGAAAATATTCCTATTTCTTAGAACATACCTTGCTTAACTCATATCATTTGGTTGAAATTATTGATAAATATGTACTAGATGAAAAGGATAGATTAGTAAGCTTAGATGTAGTATCTATATACACAATATACCGGTACCTGAGGCTCTGGATTGTTTTAGACGTTTCCTAGTTGATCACCCACTAATATTAGAAGAAAGCAAAATGACGTTAGGACACGTCATGGAGATGATGTGTATTTGTATGTCCTCCACTTATTTAAAATTTCGTAAGGAATTTTATAAACAAATTAGAGGCGTTCCAATGGGACAACCTTTATCGGTCCCAATAGCCAATACCTTTATGCATTATTTGGAAAATAATCTGTTGGATAAGACTCCATTGAAACCAAAACTGTACCTACGTTTCTTGGATGATATATTACTGATATGGAACCATGGTGACAATAAATTGGTAAATTTCTTAAATTTAGCTAATCGAATGAGTGAACTACAATTTACCTTAGAAAGAGAATTATCTGGTGAATTACCCTTTTTGGATGACAAATTAATTGGAAATGGTCAGAAATTGGGAAGAGATATTTATAGGAAAGAAAGAAAAATTTTTAGTTTCGATTTGGAACACTGCATTAGTTAATGGAAGGAAAAGACGATTGCATGAATTGGTAACTGAAGCTAGCTCCAATAAAAGATTAAGAACATCAGATTAAGATTGACTAATTAGTGGGCTTTTATTCCAGAAATGAATAATCAATTATTATGAATATAGTCTTCAAAATTTCATCTCTAACTATTTGTTTGATTTTAAAACAATTAGTGATTTCAATCCTAATTTTCTGTTTTGCATCCCCGCCCTTCCATATTGAAATTATTCTAATAATACAATATTCATAAGTAATAATTTGTCTGACGCGTGCAAAGGGTAAATTAATGTCTACTGACTGCAGTTTCATTTAGATGTACGTACATGTTTATCAAAATATTTTAACCAAGTTTTTAGTTATGCATACACATACACATGTACATGCGTGCAGTGCGCCAATAACTGTTATTAACTTGTCTATTTGGAGTAAAATCTAGTGGTTTGAATTGTAATTTAACATGTGCATTAGTCTTTCGGACTTCTGGTTTTATCACTCATGGCATGTTTTTATGACGAGTGTTTCTGAATTATGAGTCTCCCCAATCTCAGTTACGACATTTACATTGAGTGTGTAAAACGAATAGTTATCGCATGCAATTGATAAATTATTATTCAGCTACTCTGGTCTAAATTAGTAAGACGAAAACAACGGTTATGAAAATACACACACACACATGTGACACGCGAATATCTAATGAAAGGTCAGTCTGAGGTATATAAATATTAGGACTAGAGGAAATAACGCGCTTGCTTCATTTTTTCGTGAAATGCATCTGATGACGATCTACGGTAAAGTAGATCGAAATATAATGTAAAAAGAAAGTTACTGGAACAAAAAAAGCTGCGTTAGTCAAAACGCACATGAGGTAATAATCTAACGTTCGTGACTGCATAGGAGTTGTATAGCCGTGCAATGCATGCAAAACTACTGGAGATGATAGACGCCTAACTATTTTTGCTTTCCATATATATGCAATGTGGCTAGATCCTCGCTTGTCAGTTTTCCGTCATACTCAGATGATGATCATGGAAGGCCTAAACGGTTCAGTGCTTTGCGACTGGCGGTAGTTTTGTTATATTGTTCGACGACTGGTTAAATGCAATGGGATTGATGTTTACTTCAAACTCACAAACTTGATTTAAAGAATTGCTACCACCACCGACGCAATCAATTATTCTTTAAATCAAGTTTGCGTGCTTGAAGTAAACACCAATCCCACTGTATTTAACCAGTCGTCGAACAACATAACAGAACTACCGCCAGCCGCAACGCACTGACGCGTTAAATACAATGGGATTGGTGTTTACCGCGTTGCGGCTGGCGGTAGTTTTGTTATGTTGTTCGACGACTGGTTAAATACAATGGGATTGGTGTTTACCTCAAACTCACAAAATTGATTTAAAGAATTGCTACCACCACCGACGCAAACAATTATTTTTAAATTGCAATCAATTATTGTTTAAGAGTATTGTCTATATATCCGAAATATTGTCGCAAAATACAATTGAGCATCAGCAATTTGTATTATTCTAATAGTAGCATATAAACACAAATTAAGTTCATCATTTCGGGTGCGGATTTGAATTTTGAGTAACATTGAATGTCGTTGGAGTGCCGACTTTGTTTTTTTGCAATAGACAGTCACATATTTTAAATTATATACACTAACAAAATTCTTGCTATTGAAAATTTCTGAGGCTACATATTTCAACCTCCAGAAATCAGTCATCGTGGGCATTAAGAACTATCAATTCATTTTTGTTTCATATATATTTATTTTCGTGGTTTCATTGTCAAAATGAGTTTATCCATCAGAGACTGAATCTTTCGATAAATATATAATATTGTTTTTCAATATAAATATTGTCATACTAATAAATACATGGAATTTATGGATCAAACTTTTCTAAATTGTGGAATTTGAGTAAAAAATTATGAACAAAAACTAAATGTATGATAATGTAAATGAAATTTTCAGTTTTAAAACATATAAGTTTCGTGGAAGGTCGAAACGCGTCAGCATGTACCATCGACGGCAGTATTGTTAAATTATTCTACGACTGCTGAAATACAATGACTTTGGCGTTCACTTCAAGCTCGGAAACTTGAATTATAACACTTTAAAGCATATTGCAAAATGTTATTTTGGAATTTAATTCATTACGTGCCACATAATACACACACTTTATATTTAATAAGATTTTCAGTATTTAAGTATTACATATATTTAAGTATTACAAATACGTCCCGCCGACAGGAAAAGGCTAACTAGAAATTATAAAATGATAAACTGCATGTGATATACGGCACAGGGGATGGAGTGGAAAGTGTCACAGACTCCGAAGACTATGTGCTAAGTTTTATATCATGTCCGCGGCAAATTCTGCACAGTACTTGAAAAGTTCCTATTAAGAACGAATCTGGTCAACCAGATGAATTAACTTACTAACTATTGTTATATTGAGTCTATATGGGCAGTATGCACATATAATCAAAAGTGATTGACGGAATAAATTTATGAGCTCTTATAGTTTTTTCAACTGCGAACTGAACTAATGTCGAATAAATCCAGAATAATCCAATTCATGCATATACCACTAAGGCCATAAAATGCATAACAAGTACATAGTTGTATAAATAGCATATTCGTCAACCCGTTTTTAATTTGCGTTCGCCGCGGAGATGTAGTATATTCTAAAGCTTGTTCGGTCAGGAGTGGATCGAGATTATGCCTTCTGATGAAATTCCTTTGATTTAGTCTATCACTGACGATTTAAGTATATATATATATATATATATATATATATATATATATATATATATATATATATATATATATATATATATATTCTTTTGAAAATGCGAGCTTTAATATAATTATTTGTACCTTCTATGTGCAAACACAAAAAGAAATTTTATCAGATACAAGAAACGCTTCTTTCTCATTATCTCCTCAAGTATTTCTATTATTGAACATAAATTTACATATAAATTTTAAGGCAAAACAAGATAGAAATATGTAAACATAGAGAGAGTGTGAAAAAACGTGTGTCACATCCAGTTCAAGCTCCAAGCGTGAACATGCTTCTTCTGCTTGCATAAATCCGACTGCAATTTGTTTATCCTACTATACTATCCTACTTATTAGGATTATTATTTTAAATAACTTGACTTATATGTTGATTGTATTTGGACGCAAGCATTTAGATAAAAAAACTCTTATCCAGTTAAATACATTCAGAATTACTCACTACATTACAATATTCTATTCATAAAGGCATGCCATTTTAATAAATAAATATTTAGTGAACAATGTTTTTATTTAACTTATAATGGATAGGCAAATATTGTAGTCCATGAGTTGCTCTGGTAAATAAGCGTTGTTCCAATAAGACATTACTAGGGTTTAGTTAATTATAACATTGTCCATCGTGAATATATTACAAGAATTGGGAAGGTCATGTATAAAATATGATCAAATAATATGTGAGCTATCTTTATTTTTTACCTTTTCTCTCTTTTTCTCTCTCTCTCTTTATGATTAATGAGTTTGTTCAATTATACGTACACATTCGGAATAAATTATCGTTTGCCCAGGATACAATAGCCTTTTTAATTCATAAATCGGTTTCAGTAAAATTGTACACAAATTAGTTGTAACCAGAATTAACCACTACATGTGTTGCAGACGGCAACAATTTGTTCAGCATAATGCAATTCATTTTCAACTTTAACAAAGGTACACACTGCTGATTTTCAGGTTTATTTCATCTGTTACTTCATCTAGCATCATGTAGATATATCTTTCGTCATAGAATTACAGCCAGCCATTCCAGATCTTTCATTATTAGACTGAGAACGTGTCACATATGACAGCGATTTTGAAGTAAACTTGTTGTATTAAATTTGGTAATATATATATTTTGTGGGTATGCATATGAAATTACGTAATTTGAAATATATAGTAAGTAAACTAATGCAATTTCGACACTTTTACGACCAAATCTGTGTAAGTCGGAAATGTTATTCTTACATCTCTGGACGGTGTGCATAAGGCTAATATCTGGTCTGTTGGCAATTTTACCTTTAACGGCTGAGTGCCCATTCAGCTCTCATGTTATTAAGTATATGAATTTTGTTTGGTATCTTAAAGAATATTCAGACTAAAGGGACAATTTCTAATTGTATCAATGCATTATGAATTATTTGCAAAAATCGGTATATTTATCTTTATTGCCAACGATCTGAGTAGCAGCATGGACTAGCTATTGATTTTAATCCTACATTCGTATGATTTGCAATCTAGCTGCTAAATTTCAACATCGAGTGCTCCGTGTAATATATTGTGAATTTTGTTGTATTAATTGTTTATGGAGGCTTATTTTGGTTTAAAACGAATGAGCAGTGTACACGCACACAATAAATGAATATAATTAGTAAAATTTTAGCCACTTCTGTCAATTTAGGAATAAGTTTAATTTTTATAGAGTGCTTATTAAATTTATTATCATTTTTATCCTCATTATGCTAATTTTACTAATAGATTTTGCCAATGGCAATGCTGAATAAGAATTAACACATATGTCAGGCAAAGTTACGTGAAAGTTACTTTAATTTAATTAGCATTTATTCGACCATTTTTCCACTTCACTGAATAACCATAATTTATGCTTAATATTTGGCATAGCAACTACTTTGATTAGTCTGAATTAAAACATGTACCACGATATGAAAACCTCTAAATTTTGCTAACAATAGCATTAAATTGTGCGATTTTCATCTAAACACGCATATGCGATTAATTAAATTAAATTATTGCTGTTTTTTCTTTCTACATCATCTGATACAGTTTAGGTGCTGACCATGTGCACTGACCAAATAAACTGTCATTAAAACGACTAACAATTCTGGGTTTTCACATCAATCAATGTATTTATGATGAGTCTGTCTATCTGTTCAAAGAACTACAGAAAAACCGTAAGGCCCTTGCTCATATTTTCTCGTGAAAAATCTGCTCTGCAGTCAGTTGAATTGACTAAATTATACTAATACATTAAATTTTGGTAATAATTGGCACAATGGATTTTTATTCATGGCTTTATTACATAAGAAGATCTTCATGTTACCATGGTGGATTGAAATATGTTAGGCAAGCCATATGCATTTTTGGCGATCTGGATTTAAAATGCGAAGATAAGAACTGGATTTCTTTATGCCAAATACCTAAGAAAGCTTCGTTAGCTTTTAAGTTGATGTTAAATTATTTCTGAATAGGATTTTTATTAATTTGACAAACGTTGTAATCAATATTAAATTATTATAAGTAATTGCAGAAAAAAATAGGTCTGTAAAAACTTTCTTCTTTATTAACTTAATATTCATTCAGAAGAATTTGGCATTGTAAATTTACTACACAAAGACAAAGCAATTTTCTAAATATTATTGAAAAGCAACAAGTTATAATGTTGAAATTTGAATTTCTTCACCATATCACAGGTTTTGAATTTTCTAGGTTCGCAAAACCTAATACATACTTGCATATATATTAGTTCTTCGCAACAAACAGTATTTAACTGTAATATTTTGAATTGTCGGTTTTAAATCTTTAATTAATAGCCATCATGCATAATTTTATTTTTTTAAAGGGATATGTGTATGCGTTTTGCTTCTGTTTGCTGAAGACAATTTTTAAATTCTTTTGAAAATACTAAAACATTATGATGCAAAAATAAAATACTAAGTTAATTAATACGAATTAACTTAGTTTCAGACGCTTATTTAAATTAGTTTATTATTTTGATATTTCAGACCAAATAATAGATGGTAAGAAACTACGTTTAGAGTGGGAGACAAAGAGTGGTCACTGACGGAAATTCAAACAAGACTTTCCTATTCAGTAAACCATAATTTTTTAAATAAGCCTACTGATAAACAGCATTACTGAGCAAAGTTAATAATGAAATATTCATTTTGAGAAAAGTATATTTTCGCATGCTTTCATCAGGGTACAATACTGAGAATTTTAACAATATATTCTTTCATTAAGTTTATGCATTAATTAAAAGTTCCACCGTAAATTTCCATTATTTTTTATATGTCAATTAAATAAAATATTTCGCATTGGTCACGGTTAACTATTTGATAAAAAAGACTCCCATTACGTTTATTCTTTTCTCTAACAAAACATTACGTTAGCATTGAGAAAAACAGATAAAATTTTCTTCCCATATTTACCACCAGCTTAAGTATCCTATTTACCTGACAATTATTTATCGTTAAAGCGTTAGAAAATTTTTCAATCCATAAATTTATTTCGTTTATGAACGTGAGATAATATTATTTGTTTTATCATAACATTTATTTACTTTGCATTCAAGCCATTTAAAAATGTTCAACAAACTTATTATCATGCTATTTGCATTTGAATCATGAAGCACTGCGTATATATTGGAGAACAATCCATAAAATTTCAATATTTTAGAAAATGCAAACAAACAAATAAACAATAATTGATTGCGCGGGTGGTGGTAACAATTCTTTAAATCAAGTTTGCGTGCTTGAAGTAAACACCAATCCCATTGTATTTAACCATATGACTGGTTAAATACAATGGGATTGGTGTTTACTTCAAGCACGCAAACTTGATTTAAAGAATTGTTACCACCCAATTCAAGTGCAATCAATTATTGCTTAAATTGTATTTCCTATATATGTATATGTGGCGAAAGCTGCAACAGTTTCACTGTGACTGCATAGAAATTCAGTGAGCCGACATTTCCAGTCAAGTTCAATGTATGCAAGACTGTTAGAGGTGAGAGCCGCATATCTAAATTTGATTTCCTTAAATATTAAATGCGGTTTGATCCTCGATAGTCAGTTTGCCGTCGTACTCTGATGATGATCATGGAAGGTCGAAACGCGTCAGTGCGCTGCAGCTGGCGGTAGTTTTGTTATGTTGTTCGATGACTGGTTAAATACAATGGGATTGGTGTTTACTTCAAGCACGCAAACTTGATTTAAAGAAATGCAAACAAACAGACAATTGAAAAAATTGAAAACATGAATTTAGGGAATGGCGAACTTGAAATGCGTCAAATTCATCTCCACGTGAAAATTTAATTTAATAATCAAATATTATATGTTCTCATATTAGTATTAAAATTCTGTTAATAATAATAATATTAATAGTAACAATAATAATACTCATTTTTTAAATAATATTGAATTCATAATGAGATTAAAATTTATATTATCGCCATTACTAATATTATTGAGATCAATGCTTTTATTAAATTATTTTTATGGCTGTTTTAATTTATTATAAAAAACATCATTGTTATTTATCTATAGTTTCTTAAAATAAATATTTTTGGCATTATTTTTAAGGAAATTCTTTTGAATATTATTATAAAAATCATTATAATATTTATTAATATCTAATCTGCATATCTTCACTCCTTATCCAATAATTTAACTGTCTATTGTCTACTGAACAAAGCGAATTTCTATGTTTAAAAAAATATGTTACAAAACCTTTTGTCAAATCCCGCGTGATTTTTATTCGTTATTGTTTATATCATTTGTATGGTATTGCTCATTTAGTAAAATTTAATAAGCCCATTCATAAGTAATACAAACTTATTAAACCAATAATAAATATTTGACGTTACATCGCCCCGTTTTTGGATATAACATTTTTCAAATACAAAGCTAAATATATTTATCTCTGTTTCGTTAATTTTGCAACATTTTGCTTAAAAATATTCGGTTCGGTATTATTTGATTTATCGTTCGGCCTCAAATTATTTTACAATTAATCTTGTTTAAAATGAAGAAATCTGTGGAACAATTAATAAATTTTGTTTTGTTAAGCTGTATTTACACAAATACGAAATAAATATCATAATAAAAGACGATTTTTCATATTGTAAAGCATTGCAGTGTTTTGGGATTCAGGCCAAACATATGTTTAAACCAACTAGAGAAAGTTGTACATTAAAATAATTTTTGGCCAAAATCTCTTACAATTTATGCTAAAATTGGAGTGTAGTTGATGTCACATGTTTCGTTAACATTATAGCGGAGATTCCCTGTTATTTTTAGGATATTATTGGTAAAAGTAAACTGCATTTTAGAAAGCAAAATCTTTTAAAATCACTTTCACGTGTCTAGGAATTTAGCATTCGAAAATCTGTAATAACACCAAAATCCTCATTAAATCTATACTATTGAATGTGAATCATCCTCTAAGTCACGAGTGACAGTTCGTTTAAATTAAATGAAAATTTTATTCGCATATAGGTCTCTAAATTTTCATTCGCTTTATATTAACAAAATGTTTTCAATTTTGTTATACAAATTAATTTTTGTCATTTCTTGCGTTATATGTCCATCGAAACAACCAGTTATTAAACATAACGAATATTGTTCCGGAGAATTTAAAACATTACGTTAAATTATGTATGAGGTTATGAGATAAACACTAATCCCATTGTATATATTTGAGTGATCAACACTTATTTGCTATTTTTGCGACAAAGAAGATTCAAAATGAGGAGTTTGTATTTCAGGCTTTTAAACTTGATTGAAAGACAACTTTAATCAATTTCGTTCCGTAGACAATATATTCATTAAGACAATAAACAAAAATGCTAAGCAAAACAAAATAGATGTAGTCGAATTCCAGCTCATTAAATTTATGTTGACATATTTATTATTGAAAATAAGGTCTTGCTTTCTAGAAACATGGTAAATTATTCTTGCTGGTTAAAATAAATTTTGTTCTATGGAAAGTAATATGAATTTTACTGATCAGTTTCACAAATTTTGATAATCATTTAACAATAGATTTATCTATCATTATTCAGGATGTCTTCAGCATTTCATCAATTATTCTTATCGAAAGGAAAATATAAAGCTAATCTTTGCTAGCAATCTTTCTTATTTCCATTGCATTGTGCCTCTTCATCATTCTCTCTCCTTCTATATATTTAAATACTTGTTTGTCAGTATGCATATATTAATAGAGCTTTCGTAATACTTGAACGAATTATATGCGTCGTATTTTGGATCTAATCGTAATTGGCAACGCTACAATTTTTCAATCGATTTGAGAAAAACACTAATAAAATATGAGTCTGTCCTGTATTATAATTTGGCAAAAAAACCGGAGATTTCAAATTAATCGCATTTTTCACAAATATTTTTAACTTCTTGAATATTCTTGCAAAGTTATGTTTTTTTACAAGGTCTCAATTTGAAATCTGTGGGACAATAAAATTGTACATATTTAATGTAGACTTAAGATTTTATAGATGAATAATTTTTATTTTATACATTTTATTCAGGCTGAGATAAATTGGTGACTGATTATTAACCTGGAGATTTACGAATATATTTTGATAAATGAATATCAATAATCTGGTGGATTAAGGTAAACTCTACTCGCATATATATTTTAATGACAGAAAAGCATGATTACTAATTGCTACGAAATATAGCTAAAGCTAATTTAGAATAAAATAAACAAGTATTTGGTGCAATGAAATTTTACGGCAATGGCTATATCTGTATCATAAATCACTTGTGTATTTTAATGCATTTATACACCATAAAAGGTTTATTTAACTAAAATTTGCGAGCTTTCAGTAAACACGAATCCCATTGAATTTAACCAGTTATCGAACAATATAACAAAATTACGTGTGAAGGACGTTATTTTTATTATATTATTCAACAACTGGTTATATACAATGGGATTGGCACTCGCAAACTGGATTTAACGATGTGTTAACGCCACCCCCGCAAATTTTGATTTATTCATTGTATTATAATATAAAGCTATTTGCCTATTGCACAGGGTTCTTATTTTCAAGTAGGGTACAATCATGTTAAGCATCGGGTAATAAAATAAAACTGGACCCTGCGGGAAGTGTCAGGCCCAGAATTAAAACCAGAGCAGAGACGAAAAAAGTAACAGTGAAATTGTTACGCTTCGCAAATCTCATATTTCGTTTATTATCAACAGAATCAGACATTAGAAAGATAAAGCACATACACCATAATTTTGAATCTATTAAATATTAAATTAACTAATCAAAACCATTATATATATATATATATATATATATATATATATATATATATATATATATATATAATATTATATTATATTATACGATCGAATGTGATTAATGCGGGTAACAACATGTGCAATAATGAGATTGTTAAATATTTCATTAAAAATGGACATTTTTCGCTCTTTCTCTTTCTATCATATTTTCACCAGACTTAACGACATCGGCGTAGCGAAAAGTAAATCAGTACCTTTTCTATAAAATAAAAAAATGAAACATCATTCTACGATGATTATGACGTTTTGCCCATAGTTTTCCGATATTTAGTTTATATAAAGGCAGAATATTTTGCATTCATATTGTATTTTGCAGTTACCCCACACATCCGGTTTCACCAAATAACAAATATCTAAAAGGAATATCTGAATAAGCCTCCGTTATTCGGAAGCAAGAATAGTCCACTTATTTTTCCATAATTTGTTAAAAGTGCAAAGTAAATTCTGCACCGCTGTCGAATGTTTATTATTTGTTTATATTGTTGTTAAATCGTTGTACTGTAATTTCTTTCGTTCTGATATTCTGCATTTCTAGACACAACAATACTGTTTTAAATTACACGGATAAATCTATAGTTCAATATATCATTAATTTAGCTTCATATTTTAGATTCCTATCTGATATTACGCGCCTTAAAGTAGTCACTTTTAAAGAATATTTTTGTTCTTAATTGTTTTTAAGGTCAGATTTGACATTTAAGCTGAAACAACATATTCTTGGTCCCACTAAAGCGCAAAATAACCACGAATACTTGTTACATCATAAGATCGCACTTTTTGAAATGAGGCAAATGTTCAAAAAATGTATGTGCGAAAGTATACTCATTTAATTGATTTCAAATTCGTTTAATTTATTTATTTACTAAATTTTATCCTTTGCCAACAAGACTTATTATTGCCTGCAGCTGTCATAAATTATTTTGTAAATGACTTCAATAATTGCAATGTGTCTTTTGTGCTAGAAATTCTTCCATTTGATATGAAGTAAATTTAGCACCATCTCTGTAGAAATAATATAATCTTATTCAAATGAGACGAAATATGAATATACATGGATATAGTCTGTGTCTAAGAATCAATAAATAAATTTTGTTTAATATGTCACTATCTTCATTGCGGTTAATAAGAACTGTGAGCGCTATTGAAACTAACTGGTGTGGTATGAAAAATAAGCTTGGATTAAAAGGCAAGAATACGTAATACACGTAAATGCAGATGGAATTTATAGCCTAGACATTTACATGTAAAGCATATTTTCCTACATGTCATAACTCAGAATATAAAAATTCCATTTAATTATGGTATCATAGCCGGAAAGAAATGGCATCATAAAGATTTTACAAATTTAAAGAATACTATAGGAACAAAACACAAAGCTTCAATTTTTATCAATTCATTAAAGTTGCATTTGTCATTACTTTGATACCTACGGGTATCGATGGTTAAAATTAGCTGCTAATGATATTAAATACAACAATCCTTGGCTAAAAACCCGAACCCAAACTTAAAAGCCATGCTTAGTCTCAAGTGCTTTATAATCATATTAAAGTATGTCAATGCGATTTTCTATCGAATTACATAATTTACTTGCAAAATATTAAATAGCCCGTAATCACTAACATGATTACGCTAATAACACTAAAAACGCTATTATCATAAAAAACTATACTCATTTACCTAGTAAAGTTTAAATAAACTTAAGAAATGACATTTTACACATATTAATAACCGACCTGTCAAACTATGTCAATATACTTTCAGAGCTCGAATAAGTACTCGGGAATAATGAGAGATTGATTGTGGAAATATCGGGGCAATTTTAAAACTAAAGCGAACAATTAATACAAAAGCATACTAACAGTGTTTCCCACGATTGAAACAAACATATCGTCCTCATTAAAAATTGAGCAAAAACAAAAAGCTTAACTTGCTGGGAAGCATGACTGCTAGACACCAACATGCGTTGACTTAATTGAAAAAAGGTTTAACTGGCATTCCTTCTTTGGAAAAAAACTTTAAAGACGGATATATTTCACTTGTGAACTGCTGTCAGAAAGTGTCTATAAAATTGTTAAAGCCAAGATCTGACTATAAAAAATTAAATAAATAAACAACCAACTAAATAATATATATATATATATATAAATATGTATATATATATATATATATATATATATATATATATATAAAACGTCTGTTTTAAATCAAATGAAATACACGTCTGCAATTGCGCAACACATCGTTGAAACATCACGCGTATGTTCTACATACATAGCATTCAAAATAATTACTAAATACAATAATGAAACGGAGCTAGCCACATCCGAAGCGTTATGGATAAACAAATTGCAACCGGACTTATGGAAGCAGAAAAAGCATGTACAGGAAATGATCTTGAACTGGAGGTGACGCGCACAATTGATTGATTAACTTTTTTTCACACTCTCTCTATGTTTACATATTTCTATCTTGTTTTGCCTTATAATTCTGAGTATATAAAATAATGTTCATTAGTAAATACTTGGGGAGATAGTGAGAAAAAAGCGATTCTTGTGTCTGATTAAATTTCTTTTTTTACACATGGGAAGGGTACATTGAATATATATATATATATATATATAGAGAAGAGAGTATATATATATATATACAAATATATATATATATATATATAGATGTGTATAATATATTTCGAATATGAACATTAATTAATATATTTTTTGGGAAAAAAGACATTTAATAACAAAACGATTGCTCGTTGTGGATAAATGACGGTTAACTTAGAGAATAATAAAATACTTATCACTGGCCAATCAGTTTTATACATAATTGATTATGAAATGTCTAAATGAATGATAACTATTCTTGTTTTTAGGTTTTATTCCATTTGATTGCTGCTGATATACGATTGTATGATTATGTAATTTTGTGTGTGCCAGTCTGCGTGCCATTATGCGTTAAGGACTCATTATTACCGAATTACAAAATAATATTTGAGATCTGGTTATTTTTGTATTTCCGAATTGGCCAAGTTCCTGATAATCAATTTGTGGGCCAATCCGTGCTGGCATAATTTTGTTACGTATGTTGTTTATCATTGTTTCTTAATTTGTCCATCTGTTAAAAACGTACGGTGTTTGCAGTTTTATCCTTTAACTCTTTGTGCAATTTCTGCAACTGTTATTGATATTAGCTATGCAGCTGGCGAAAATTGTTGTTTATGCAATTAAAATTTAGTCGGACTTGGTCTTATTCAAGAAATTCACCTTGGTTTGTGAGATTCGTAACAAGTGGAGCAAAGTATCATGTTGATATATTTATGCATGTTTTAGCCGGGTGTTTGGTGTTCAATATAAAGTGCTTCGTGTATGTATATTTTTTTTTATTAAATTCGATTTGTATGGAGCGACGAAATTATTTAGATTGTCTCTGTATGCCATTTCAAATTTATGCTCGGAAATAGGTACTAGGCCAGTTTAAATGAATTGCATCGTTAAAAACAAAATAAACAGTCTCTAATCCACACAACATCTCGTTGTCTACACTTTTCTAAGTGACCAAATTATAGAGAAATTATTTATTTTACGTACACGCGATATAACTATAATACAAATGTTAAATGTGAAGACATAATTAACAAATCATGCAGATTATAATTTGAGCAGTCCAAATTAAGCACGAATTTATATGAACTAGTTAGTTTGCAAACAAATGTAACTTTTTAGTCTATATGTGATCCACTTGATAAACACAAGCCATGATTACATATAGATAAATATAGATAGACAAACTGTTACAATTTGGCCATTTTCAATAATGCCGGCAAAATTTACATAATGATTACCTGTCAATCATTCAGTCAACTGGGCGTAAAAACGACAACACCATGGTAGCCAGGCAGTGAACACTTTCTAGTGAAGGCTGATATGCCGTATTGAAGCTAGATATCAAACATGGCTCAATTCCGCTGACCAACTCAAATGGCCATGCTTGTTGGTCGTTTTCACGAAGACCTTCATTTACCAGCGCTATACCGTGAACCATTATTGATTAATTTTCTCCTCATCTATTCTCAACGAAGTTTTCTAATTTAGCTCAACGTTATTAACTTCATCACGACGTATACAATACCGATAGGAAGCACCATGTGCTTATGTTTGACTCTTCTCAACGACAATTAATTATCGAGACTTAGAAGGCAATTTCTCATACCAAAGCCACATACTCCGAATCTAATACCAACCACCAAGATTGTGCTGCATATTCAAACAAACGCAAAGCAGAACAGTTACTTCAGCGAAACAATTGGACAATATCGAAGCTGCCTCACGAAATCCCGGTGGAGCGCCTATTAGAGGGGCAACACTTGTTGAGCCACCTTTAATTTACTCATCATCCTATACTCGAACATCATTCATGGGCTATCTTCTAAACTGCAAGTTCACTCAAGTCTAATTAGAAGGCCGTTAATCCAAAAACGCTAGAACTACAGACTTATTCCCATTCCCAACGAAGAAAACTAATCGATTAATAAACCTTTTAAAGACAGGTTTTAATGACTAAAGTATGGAATACATATTGGCCCTTTATAATTTACTTTTCAGTACTTTCCAAAATAATTCAATAAACATTATCAAATAAGAAGAAAGAATTGGTATTTAAGCATAAATTACCAAATGATAACATAAGAAAACGACTTTACGGCTCAAACTCTCTCCCTCCCTATACTTCATTCTAGGTGAACTAACAATCGACGAATTAATTAGTACACACCATATACCTCTAGTCCAGAGTTCAAATATGCACACACAGTGAACATTTCATATCGCTTATAACGTGGCCGGTCAAAATTGAGCATAAATCAACTTCAACTAAATAACTCACAGAAACATTTAGTTGATACATTTCTGTGTTTAAAATTAATCGACACAAGATTTATGTACACATCTCAAAGTCTGCATAGACAAACAATTAACCAGTGGGCTTTTGGAATAGAGCAGAAAAAAATTTGCATAACGATTACTTGTCAATCACTCAGTCAGCAAAGCATGTGGACAAACCTACTGACTGAGTCAGGCAGTCAACTCTTTCCACCCATAATACTAGACCGGTCTCGTTTGTATTGGTTTACATGCCAGAATTGCCACCACTTGGCCTGAGACCGGAGGACATTGGCTTCGATGATTTGCTAATCGTTCGTGGTGCCGCCTATGTTGCGCAATTAACGCGATTTTAAATTTTATAGCAATTTAAGTGTTTTGGTCAGTTTATTCGTCATTTAGAGCATATATGGCATCCCTTTCGACATTAATTTCTAAATTACTACGGGCAATATGACATTCTAGACTACACACCATGCCAACGGCGGAAATAATATTTAAAAGAAGCATAATGATATTATTTCCTTATATGTATAGTTGCTAATAATCATTAATGCAAAAAATGGTCGAAACTCATCTTATAATTAAACTGAAAAATGTTTAATTAGTATCCAGGATATGGATGAAGTCATGAGTGGTTATTAATATATATATATATATATATATATATATATATATATATATATATATACATATATATATATATATACGAGTGTATTTATCTGCTCGTGTTACCATCGTAATAGCGTCCTTTTTTTCTAATGAATTAACTCATTTTGATAGCGCGATGACATTTATCCGCATATATTAACTAACAGCTGATTTATATCGATATATATTTTAAATTGTAATCTGTTAAGCAAAAGTTGTGCTACTAGTCATAAAAGTCTTGATTAAATTGAATTTTTAAATTTAAAAGGAAAAAAATAAACTTTTACTTTAAACCCGTTTAATAATAAACCAGATTGCAATCGATGAAACGATAACGTACAAGTTTTGGCAATTCCTGTTTCTAAAATGGTTTTTTATTAAAAGCGTAGATAATTTTTTCACAGTGATTATATTAGAAAGAATAATTTGCCATCATGTTTACTTAAAGTGTTTTAACATTGACATAATTAAAACACACAAAAGTCTTAATTCGAAACCCCATTAACTAGATAAATATGCATTATTGATAAAACGAATAAAGTCATTGAACCAATGGCGACAAACACTCTTTGGCATTTGAAGAAACTATGTGACTTAGCAAGTTGTTCATATTGAAAAAATGGCTTGTCAATTATTCTAAACATCAGATAGCATATTGTAATATATTATATATAATTATTTATAATAAACGTAGAATATTTACACATTAATTTTATTGCAATTTATTTTTATTTCACCAATTGTATTTTTAGTTGCACGAGTGTGCGCATTAAATAAAAAAGCAGATTCTTTATATGAAATATGCGACCATGAAGTTAAAATCTATTCCATTGTATTCAAAAAGTCATCGAACAACATAGCATGATTATTCTCAGTCACAAATGATAACATTTCCAACATTTGTAACAAAAAATTATTAATAATATTTTTCACGCCAGAATCGGTTTATATTTTACATTTAGCCAGTTATACTGCATAGAAAACAGGTTGAAACAAAAGTTGACGCTCATATCTTATTAAATGCTGTCTGTTCTGTCTCATATTTTTGTTCTAATGAATGAAATTCATTCGAATACTTAGTCATGTAAGTTGCTTTTTCGTCGTTGATTATGAGTTGTTAATATACTTCTACCACATTGCTAGGTATAAAATTTAGGTACATATTTTGTTCACCTAAAGCACTTAATGAAGTATGCGTTTCAAATCCTTGGCAGTGGATATAATATTGAATTGTGTGTAATTTCTTTTTCTTCTATTCTGCATCTGACTGGCGCGATTATCTCTATCAAGTTCACGAACGGGTAATTTAATCATGCTGTTTTTCGAGTCCAATATCTTTAAAGGTTAAATATTCGGGTTCAGTGTTGCGTGAGAATTACACAGTCTTTCGCATATTTCTTTATTAATTAATTATATATATTTATATATATACGGGGAGTCGTAAGCATGAACTTAATAGATATGGATATAAGTTTACTAAGACTGAATCTGACTTGTCTTTGTGGTTTTCATCAGCTAATAGGACTTAGTTTCAATTTCAGCTGCTGCTTGACCTTGCGGGCACTTGGTCTACTAGGTCAAAAATTTAGAGCTTACACATGAACTCTAATATGTGCATGTGTCTATGTACCATATTTTGATCATCTTATTTTGAACTTAATTAGTGATGGGCGAATTTAATTTTTATTTATGTATCTGTACGGGATGGATTCATTTGTAGATGCGACATTCGTTAGAATAAATTAATCTGACAAGTGCTTTTGTCCATAGAAAAATGCTTTTCCAATATTCTTTGTGGGAATGTTTCTTATAAAGGTTATAGTACGCAATATTTAGGAACCTAACATCTCTATAAATTATAATGCGCATAATTATAAAAAGAAGGTTGCTCAAAGTTAATAATTGATTTACGTGGAAAAAATGCCGCGCAGCATCTTCGTTAATTTGGTCTTATACTTTTGTATTTTGGCAACTTAATAGACATACCCAAAGCAATTTTTCCACATAGTGGTTTCATAAAATGTATTCGAAATATGCGTCAGTTTTTCGCATTATGTGATGCAAACACCAATTCGCTTCCACGTAGAATTTAGTTTTCTTAAAATCCTTTCATCCATTCTAACGTTGCATTCTATTAATCGTGTTAATGTACATTATTTGCTAGTTAAAACCATGTAAATATATAATATGCGTAACTTAAGGCTTATCCTACAATAAAAAATGTTTTGTAATAATAAGAGAGTGAGAGAGAGTAAATTAATCGGCCAATGCGTCGTAATTAATTCGTGAGAAATATTAAAATCATATTTTTATTTAAGGCATCACAAAAAAAACAATTTATAAAACATTTTAAGTAAAAAAAATTAATCAAATTTGTATACATTTTTAGAGTATAATGGAAAGTCACATACTTTGACGTATAAGATACAGTTTTGCGATTACTTAATCTGTTTCTTGGTCAGAGTAGAACAGATAAATTAAGGTAAATTTCAAAATTGTGTGGCTTGTAAACCAATATCTTTAGAATTTGTTACACAGACTGTAATCAATTTCGCCAAAGAAATAATTTTTAAATTACATCTAACCAATAAATGAGAAAACAATCTATATTTGAAGGAAAGACTAAGGCAATTTGAGCATATTGTTTAAAATTCGATATTATATATAAAAATATTATATTCCTTTATCCAAATTGTTGGAATTGTTTGTAAAGTCAAAAAAATATTTGTGCATTTCCTTTATCAGAATCTCAAAATATAATGCCAAAATATATTAGTGCTTTTATCTCTATTACCATTTTGAATAAAGATGAACAAAATTAATTCCGTGCGTATTTATGGTTGAATGCGGTAATTTATTATTACATATTATGCATGTAATAAATATTTATGAATTGTAAGCTACGGAAAGATAAATATTTTTTTGCGAAAGGATTTCAATTGTTTACATTATGCACATATAACTAAGATTATCTTATTTCGCAATTTCATTTCTATCAAAATTGCGATATCATTTCTGAGTTAAAAATACTTTTACGTGAAACAATATTACTTTATAATGTATACAATTTTTGTTATATATACATATATTTATATAAACAGCATAAAATAGAAAGGAATATTTTTTTACAATGGGCTTGCCAAATACATTTTAATCTCTTTAATTGGACAACTGACATATTTTATGCAAAATACAATAGTTCCCTAGGAAGATGAAAGCCAATTCGATATTATTGCATGACATATAAGATATCTAATTTTAGAGCCTAATTAGCATATTCTAATCGCGAAACTCTGCAACAATAGATGCATTTCTGTTATTCAATTTCAAATTGATTTGTTCCATTTATGTCCATTCTTGAAAGCAAAGTTTGGGATAAATTTTGAACTAAATACGTGTTAAATTTTATTTAATATTAATTTCTGGATACAATTTTAAATTTACACGACGCCACAAGATGAACCTCACTGTAAACGGCTTGTAGTAACAGATCAAAGGAGAAATCAATGGGAAATACATATTTCACGGTTTCAAAATTAACGAGGTATATTGAAAAAATAAAAAAAACTCATTCTTTTCTGTTACACACGGTAAAGTTGCTGGTGTAACGCTGAACATGTTTCATTTTTGTCTATTTGAAAATTCTAACATAAATATTATCGGATACCGTACTAACAAATAATTTCTACCCGATATTTACTTATAAAATACAAATAATTACTTCAAATTTGAGCATTAATTTATGGAATCTTTGCGCCCATCCTAACATATTTAATTGAACGTTTGAATGGGATAAACGTTATATACACTTTTGTGATTTTGGTCATTCCTGAATTTGAACGAGCGACGATTATTTATGACATAGATGTTTAAGAACTGTATGTTATTATTTAACTATTAAAGTATTATTATAATTGAATGGTCCTGCTGGGATTTAATATGCCAAAGTAGGCCCACCTTCGTCAACGTAGTAACTAAATGCAATTAATTTATTATTCCTATCAGAAAACTATCAATATTTAAAATTTAATACGTAATTTTTATTATAAGCTATAAATTCGCAGGGTTTATAAATGTTCTCTTGGTCGACTCATTAAAGAAATATGTAATTTAAATTGGAAAGACAAATCAAAACTTCCCAACTCTTAAAACTATTTTTTAATCTCTTGCGTTCCTGTGAATTTAGTAGGCTTGTGATCCGCTTAATAAATCCAGGGTTTACATAAAATTAGTATTTCAATTAATTCTGATTCCATTGTTTTAAGATAAATTATTTTCTTATTATTTTCTTTAAGTTAAATTACTCACAATTGTCGCTTACCTTTTACCTGATGACAAGATTACTTCGTTTAACCAATTTTCAGCGGAAATGGGTGATTTTGAATCCTGATAAAGCAAATCAAATTATTTGAGATTGTAATAATTGGTGATATAACAAACTTTAATAATAACATGATGTATTAATTATATATCAGATATAAAATTTAGTGCAATAATAAAGCAATTAGAACACACATTGACATATATTATATATATATATATATATATATATATATATATATATATATATATATATATATATATATTCAAAATAAAAACAAAATTACAATGATTTACATATTTTTAACAACCGTTAATATCAAGTAATTTTAACTTATGTGCAACTTGCTTTTGAATATTAAATTATATTAGTTTTAAGCGAGGGAATACAAAAACGTTATGAGCAATCAATTCAAAATATAACCGCACTTAAAAAAGAGTATTTACAGTATAGAAAAGTAATAACCCTTTAGATCAGTTTAAAACAATTTGATGTAGACGGTCTTTTTAAGATGATGCAAGGAATATGTCAATTTTATCAAATATGCCTATGATACATTGTTGGAATATAAACAGGCAATTCTTCGCTTAAAGTAGAATTACTTTAGAAGTTAAATTCATGAATCTATAATAGATGCGCTGTTTTTTATTACAAATATTTAAATCAGGTGGCAAATTTTAAGATAAACACCATTTAAATTGTAATAAGGCAGTTGCATAATGTAGCGAGTATGTATGGGTGGCTGTGGTTTCGCTATTTTGCAGCTAGTTGGTTACAAAATATTTATATAATTAAACGAACATTGGTTGCGCGAGTGGTGATAACAATTATTATAATCAAGGTTGCGGTCTTGATATAAACACCTTACCCATTAATTACTTACATATAT
>JAQBSW010006237.1:0-50298 GCA_029291075.1 Eudiplozoon nipponicum | reverse complement strand
GCACATTTGCTGATATTGTAATCTATTTGACGGAAAATATGTGCTTAAATCTAAATATAAATTTTCTTTTTTATTCTAATCGATTCTTTTCTATTCAAATCTATTCAATTCTATTCTAATCTATTCTATTCTATTCCATTCAATTCTACCCTATTCTTTCCTATTCTACTCGATTCTACTTTATTTCATACTTTTTATTCTATTCTATTCGCTTTTATTCACTACTCTTCTATTCTCTTCTCTTCTTTTATTTTTCTATTCTACATCATTCTTTTCTAATCTGATTGAATGATCTACATGGGACGTGCTTGTGTTGGATATGTATTTATTTTCGGCGTAACAAATATAAATGGTTATAAGATTAACTAAAATATGATTAAATTTATCTTTAATTAAATATTTATATGTGATTTACTGTGATCTTATAACGAAGAATAAAGATTTAGTAGATTAGCATATGCCATGCCAAAAGCATAGAAAATTTAATACGATATTAAAAAATTAGGGTGTTATCGTTCTTTATTTTTTTAAGAGCCATGTTCATGGGTTCGAACATATAATACTATTTTTGTTCTTATTATGAAAGTTCTATCAAAATTTAATATGGCATACGCAGGGATATTACTGCAGGAAATTCACGTCTTGATAAATCCTATAACACAACTTTTGAGACTTATTTATATGAGACTTAATGTGCATATTTTTGTGATGCGATGTCTTTCACTTGTTGTACACTTTCTAATATTGTTATATTGTTGGACATATTTTTGCGGGGTAGCGGTATATTTACTGATGCTATGATATTCCTACATATGCCAGGTAGCTGACGTCGGAAGAAATCGTTTTCGTGTGTCGTGTACAAAGTAGCTCAAAATTCAATGTTAGTCAAAATTGACCGTGCTCTAGACGACAACAAAATAAAATATTGTTAACACAAAGTTAATATATAGGCACAAAATCAGTAAGTCATAAATCACATTGGATAAAAGATCAAGAGCACACAAAAATATAAATCCTCGCTTTGACAGCTTAGACACAGTAATCCACAGCATGCTACCGGCGTATTACGCGCGAGTGTATGTTGATTTTAAACAAAACCCAATTAATTACGAATAAAATTGCAGAAACAGAAATCTCAACTAAAACTGCTTGAAAACAACAGAAATTGATTCTAAAAC
This sequence comes from Eudiplozoon nipponicum, assembly GCA_029291075.1. Lineage (NCBI taxonomy): Eukaryota > Metazoa > Platyhelminthes > Monogenea > Mazocraeidea > Diplozoidae > Eudiplozoon > Eudiplozoon nipponicum. The sequence continues at coordinate 49,120 of JAQBSW010006237.1, read as the reverse complement.
CATATTTAGGAGAAAGATTGTAAAAAACCAGAATTAGTACATGTGAAATTAAGGTGAACCAGATCTGTCAAAATTGAGTCTCGTTGGGTTGTAACGGAGAGCTGCGCGTTACATTCACTCCCTGACAATGAAAATTGGTACACGGTGAAGGAGGCTAACCATACGGGAGGTGTTATGGCTCTGTCAAAATGAGTAAACTCTCATGTTGGCTCTACTGACACTGACTCTGGTTCCTGTATCACTCTCGGCAGTATGACGGCGTCATTTAACTCTGTAGTTGGTGAGCTGTCGGGCATTAGCCCATGGTCAGCAAAATTGTCTGGAGGTGAAATTATCGTTTCCTCACCGCCTGATAGGTCAACATCGTGGAACAGCGGGTCATTTGGCTAGGATGCTTGCAATTCCTGAGAACTTATAGGTGAAGGAAACAGGATGGATGCACGAAGTTCATCAGGACTCCTCAGGGAGACTGCAACTAAGTTTTCTGACGATTTAAGGTGAGTGACTTCATATTCGTACTTGTATATTCGTGTACATTGCGAGTTAACAAGCCGCCAATATAAATATTTTTTCTTTCCTCTGAGCATTGGGAGTAGAGGAAGGTGGTCGGAGTAAATCTTGAATTTTTAGCCATTCAGATATGTATGGAAATATAGGATTGACCAGTAGATGATGAGTAACGATTTTCCTAATTTATCATATAGCGTTTCGCGAGGTTGTAGTTTTTGCAAAAAGAACGCAATAGTTCAGTGAACGCCATTGATGGACTGTTGAAGTACTGCGCCTGTGGCAACGTCGAATGCGTCTGTGATCAATTCAAAGGGTTGAGATCAATCAGGTGAATGTAACATGGTAGCTTCGCATAAAGCCCTTTTTGCATCCTCGTGAACCTGCATGTCGTCATCATTGAGCTGAATTAGTTGTGATTTATTGACAAAACGGCTTTCTGGCACGAAGTATTTGCAGAGAGGTGCCAAGATCTTGGCAAGGCAAGGTACGAATCGCGAATAGTAGTTTATCTTGCCTAAGAAATGTCGTAATGCTCAAACAGTGGTTGGAGGCTGTAGATCTTGAGTGGCACGAACCTTAGAAGGTTGAGTTGTCTTGCCTTTCTGGGAAATATTATGATCGAGGAATTCAATTGATGGTTGTACAAAGACACATTTGTTGCCATGAAGCCGGAGTCCAAAGTCTGCTTGATATGTGAGTAGAATCCCAATATGCTGCATATGTTCGGACAGTGACTCGGAGAATATCAGTATATCGTCTAATTGGGAATTCCAAACGGTAGACCGTCTAGTATTACGTCCATAACGCGTTGAAATGTCTGAGATGCGTTCTTCAGACCGAAAGGCATATAATGATATTCTTGCGGGCCACCTCCGGTGAATCTGGGTGCAGTATACGAAATGAGATCTTTGTCCATGGGTACTTGGTAGTAAGCTTTCACCATGTCGAGATTTGAGTTCAAAGCATGACCGATAGCAGATCTGAGTAGGTCAGGTGGACTTGGTTTGCTGTACGAATCAGGCTGTGTGCATGAATTGAGAATACAATAATCTCCGCACACTGAATGTTCCGGGTTCACTCTTTGGTACCACTACCACAGGCGACGCAAATGTAGAGCTGGATCGTGCACAGATGCCTTTTTGACATAACTTGGCGAATTCTTGCTCGGCGGCCTTATGCTTGTGTTGTGCCAATGGGCGTGCTCTAGGAGGATAAGGAAATGGCTTCGATATGGTGAAGAGATGAGTTGTGATGGCAAGTTTCCTTTGAGATCGGGCATGAAGGAGACAGGTTTGAAAATCTTTTCAAGTCGCTTTAGAACATCGTTCAGGTGTGGTAAATGAGGAAATGAAAGAATAAGCAACGTGCTTCGAGCCGTAATACGTCGGGCGGCCAACAATTTTGGAGTGTTCAGCATCTACTGCCTCGGAGCAGGCTGACCTCAGAAGCTTTCCGAAACCTCCTTGGGCAAATCTTTCTGAGATCTCTAAACGTCGCGTCTGTGCGCGGGAATCTGCAGCCATTTCTGAGGCAATAGTGCGTGGAGTGTTCATAGATATGATGATTCGGACACCACTCCGCCGGTAGCTCTGGAACTGTGGAACGGCCTCTGGACGTCGACATCTTGGTGTTTTTTCGGGACGGTGGTCGACGCTAGTCACGTTGCTCTGGTCGCGTCTGTAGTCGACGATATTGACCGTGGCCGAATCTGGCCTGACAGTGAGCTTCACGAGCAGGCTGATGATGCGATCATTGATGACATCCATTTGGGCTGATGATGCTGGAGACTGAGGTTTGGTCAGGTGTGATGCGATGTAACCTTGCTCTGAGGCTAGTTAGCTGCAATGGTGTTTCTTCCACCACATGTCCAACGTGCCGGCTGTATGTCGTCTTGCAATACAATAGAGTCGCACAGGAACCTAGCCATTCGTTGCAGTGTCAGAGGAAGCTTCTGAATGAATAATCGCATTAAGATTTCATTGGGTAGAGTGAATTCGTTGGCTTTCAGCTCAATTTACCTAAATAGCTTGGAAATCCTGCGGCTACCTAGGGACATATGGCTCATGAATTCTGTAAGCCGGTCCTTACGATCTGGTGTCTGGCGCTGCCTGACGGCGCATTGCAGGCTCTGCCATAGCTGCGAACATGTACCATCAGTGTATTGATGCAGGATGTCTTTGAGTTTGCGTCTGAAAGAAATTGGGATTGCCTCCCATGCTCTCAAAAAGTTATAGCCCACCTCTGTTATACTAGACACATTGGCAAATTAATTAACATCGTCGATCCACTCGTCAAGGTAGTCTAGATCGAACTGGCGTATCTTGTACTGGGTCCATGTGGTGGTGCGGTTTGTTTCTGTGCTCGCCACCGGGCTTCCTGCATTTCCTGAGCTGGATGTTGTCTTGTGTGTGTGCGCTGTCAAGTAAGGATGGCAGTATTACATCGTTGTCACGCGTCATTGTGCGGCTGTCTTCGAGGATTGTGATTTCGATAGGGTGGCTTGCTGTGTTTTGTGGCTCAGGACTTGTTTTCTTGTGTGTCTTCGTCGCTATACCGAATTCACTTTTACGTGGCATTCATCCAATTTGCTTTGGCTACCAGTAGGACTACAGTCTGCTTGATATTTTCCGTGAAGACTGTTGCTGCTTGATTATTAGCTGTGAGCTAGAACCGGTTCGGGGCACCATTTATGTAGGATGCATTTTTGCGGGATAGCGATATATTTACTGATGCTCTAGACGGTAATAAAATAAAATATTGTTAACACAAAGTTAATATCTAGGCACAAAAGCAGTAAGTCATAAATCACATTGAATAATAGATCAAGAGCACACAAAAATATAAATCCTGACTTTGACAGCTTAGACACAGTAATTCACAGCCTGTTACCGGCTTGAAACTAACGGAAATTGTTTATAAAACCACAGTTAGGAGAAAGATTGTCTAAAACCAGAATTAGTACATGTGACCCCAAAGTGAACCGGATCTATCGAAATTGAGTCTCGTTGGGTTGTATCGCGGAGCTGCGCGTTACAGGGACCCGGGTAGATACCAAAACAAGACATCTTTGACTATGATAATATCGACCAGAATGAATTTTCAAAAAACGACGAAATGAAGATATTTCATTCTTTTCTAAAGATATTCTATTCTATAGGTATACTGATTTGTTCACAATAACATATAAGCGTAACAATAAGCTAACACATTAGGTAACAGTAAACTTTAGCAATCGTTGGCAACTTATTCTGACTAATCTGATGTGCGTATTAAAAAAAATCAATAGTAATATTATTATGTTGCTACTACCAGTATTTTTAATTTTTTAAGAAAGAATTCTGTCAAGTGTAGAACAGACTAGTTTTGTAACACAATTCCATAAACTAATAACAGTTTTAAATCTACTCAGGAATAATTTCAATAAATTGATCTACACGAAAAGCTATGCCAAAATTATTAACAAACGCGTCATTTCATCACTTGTATCTCAAATAATTTTATTTTTTTAAAAGGCTACACTAAACGAAACTACGATCTAAACATTGCAAACTTATTACATTATCCCTCCAGTTCGGTTTCTATAACACATTTTTCTACTTTAGATTTTGGTGTAACTTTATTACAAAGGTTTTCTACACTGCATTGATGCAGTTTTATTTCATCGCGAAAAATTTCAATCTGTTTTGTCTCATCAGATTACGATAATGACCAGATTCAAGACTCAGCAGTCGGAACTTTCTTTAGCTAAATTTCAGTCTGCTCAATATCAGTTGCAGTAGTTTTGAATGATATATAAGTGATAATTTTTTAAATTTGATGGGAATTCTATCCATACATTTTTAATTAAATTACGTGTAAAGACACTAACAATTTTTCTGTTTTTAACTTTTTAAGAAACATATTTAATATCTGGTAAGTCAACGATTATTTCGATCTTGATAGTCTGGCATTTGTGCTCGCCACCGTTTGGTCTGATGAAAGTGTTACAAAATACGCTCATGTTTGTACACAGACTGTTTTAAAAAAAAATTTCTTAGAATTCTAAAATAAAATTGTAACTGGTGTCTTTGATAAACTTCCTTTTCAGGGTAAATGGAAAGTATTTGACTAATTTTAATAATAATAAAACTAAATATTTTTGGCAACAAAGGCTATCTGGATTAAAAATTGAAAACTGAAGTTACAAATCAAATATAGTATTATGTAAAAGGAAGTGAAACAGTGAATATCAATCGTTTATCACTTAGGACAGCAATGGGACTGGAACAACATGGGTAATAAAAGTACCGCTTGTAGCAGGGACCCGGGTAGATACCAAAACAAGATATCTTTGATTATGATAATATCGACCAGAATGAATTTTCAAAAAACGACGAAATCCTGACCCACAATAGATACAGAACTTCATAATATAGCAACATGCATACACCTTTTGTGTAGCATTCCAATTGATGAACTCACCAGGCGTCAAACAGCAGAATTTGTTTTTCCGTAATCCAATTAGTATCCTTCGCAGCCGAAATAGGGAAGAGCGCTATTAGAATTAATAAGGATTAACAACATGCCTATGTAAACGAATAGCGTAGAGAAGACAATGAAAAATGTTCAACCAACAGAACCGCCGTGTTAGCTGTTAGTAGTATAACGAATAATGACCAGGTGTATTACGTGTGAGAGAGAAATATGTTGGGTTTCCAGTCCATGTTGTTTGTGAGGAATTTATTAAAAAATGTCGATTAACCACCTTCTTAAATTCTTCGTTTATTAGTGCTCACATCTCAGAGAATAGTGTGTTGAAAACACTTGTGAATTTTGAAAAATGTATATTTTATTAAAGATATTGACAATATGATTAGATTGGATGAAGGAGGATGAAAGAAATTTGACAACGGCGTGCTCGTGGAGACCCCAGATAAGTCCAGTGACTTAGAGTATGTGATACCTATGTGTTTGAAATATTTAATAGTATCTACATCTAAATAGATGTTAGTAGATGTCAAAGTGTTATGGCGAAGGTTTTTTAAACAAGTTTTGTCTATGTTAAATTTGAGGTCAATTTCACGAAGTTGAGCTTGCAGTTTAGACAGCAGCTGAGCGATTGGTGATACGAGGAAATTGGGGTCAGCAGTTCAGCAGAATATTTAGAAACTTGAACCTGTGAAAGTGCAATATGACATAGCAAAGTTACAAATCCGTGTTGATTATCCAAAATATGAAAACTAGTTCACGATTTAATGTAAGGTGATATTCCATTATGAACAAATTTCTCCAGAAATCTAGTGAATGCTTCAATGATGGAAGTCCTCATAAGAGGAGTTTGATTAAATGTCGCTTATCAGATAGGTGACTTTAGACATTCCGAAGGCAAATAAGGGCTGAGAGGACATGTGATATAGTCATCAGCAAGCAGATGTTAACAGTTGATGGTAAATTTTACGTCCATAATAACTTGAACGATCATTGTCTGCGAGCGGTGAAATTTATTTGGAATACTGGAGTCACAGTCATTGAACGCCACTGTCGACATAGATGATGCGGCATAACTATAAGAAAGTTAACTCAGAAATCTTTGACGGAATAAAAGCCTGTAGGAAGATAAAATTTTGATTCTTTTACATTTCAAGGAGCATAGCTTGTTTTTTAATTAATGGATTCGCTCTCACTGGTCCCATCATTCTTAAGTATTCCTTAAACTTCTTGTCCGAAAATGTTAGTGAAAATTGATTTTCAGAATTTTTAACAAAATTTTCTGGACATCATTTCAAGTCCCATTTTCAGGGTTGACTCTTTACTCACGAGAAAAAAACTTATGGCAAATGTGATATCCTTAATCAAGTCAGATCAATTTATATTTATTTTACTTCCTAACGTATTATTTTTCTGACCGAATATCCGACTTAATAAATATTATCTTGTACTCACTTGTATACACGAAACTACCCACACTCACAAACATATACCATTACACGCATATATGTGAACTCTAATATAAAGAGGCCTTAATAGAATAAATATAAATAAATCTTATGAATTGACCTTTATGTGTGTTCGTGATGTCTCGATTTAAAAAAACAATACATTTCCCGATGCCGAGAAAGATCTACAAAATTTCAACTTTTATTATATTAGGTAATCCTCAATTCCTGGATTACCTAATATCGTCCAGTGTGCAAGAGAGATTGAGGCTAATAAATTTGTTGTAATAATATAGTAAAACTCTAACGTTTGGACCAGTCCTAATAAGAGGCCCACAATAACGAATGGTATATCAGCCACATACACATTTATATACTGTACTATATCCTGTATAAATTTAATTATTTAATTAAATATCTTTGTACAAAGTATAGAAATATATATATATATATATATATATATATATATATATATATATATATATATATATATAAAAAAGGATATACATATAAGGAACAAAGTTTGTTCATATGATTCACCTTGAGACATCAAATATCAGCCATATATACATATATATGTATATATTCTTTATTATATCAATTGTCTCAAAATATTACACAGCTTAATTCTAATTAGGAAGAAAAAACATTAAAAACAAAGTGTATAATGGCCATTTATTTCGAGAATACTAAACTACGCTCTACAATCTTTCATTTATATACATCCTGCATTTTTATTTGAATATGTAGGTGGCAAACAATCTGTCTCGGTTCTCTATTTCTTGTTTTGGCTGATTAGTAAGTGTGTGTGCGTTTGTGTCTGTGTGTGTGCCTGTTTGCATGTAAAGGTGATTCTCGCTGTATTGCAAAGTAATGTCTGAGATCTGGTCATTATTGTATTGATGGTTTGAGAAGTAACCATCTGTTCGCATTGTTCGCTGTTACGTGTACGGCTGCTATTTAATCCAAGTGTGGTTTTTCTTTTCACCTTTTTGCGAAAATTTGTGTTTTTCACTTGGTAACAGCGCAAGTGCGGATTGCAGTGTTGAACACTCAAATTTTCTAGAAATTTTTGTCATCGTATGTGCATCTGTTTTTTCCTCTTCAGTTTGTTGCCAATCCGATTGAGTGTTTGTTGAATCTAATCGAGGGCGTGTTCGGTCTCGCCTTGATACTAATAAATTGTTATTAAATTTTGTTATTCGTGGCCAGTCGATTAGAATATCATGTTGATGAAACTTTTGAATATTTAGGCTAGGTGCTTGTTGTTTTACATAAATTTCAGGGCGACTGAATAGAATAACTAAGGAGAATTTTTCCAGTGTTAAAGTTAATATCATATTTAGCACACAGAGAATCATGGGGTTGGATGCCAAAGATCAATTGCCAATTCTCTCCAAATCATTCATAGTCTACAAATACTCATGTATGTGCGGCAGCACATATATCGGACGTACGAAGAAGCAATTGATAAACAGAATCCAGCAACATTTGCCACAGAAATTGATTAACAAAGGCTTGGCACCGTCAAGATATTCAGCTATTTCTATCATATATTGGAAGCGGGACACCCAGTCAATTCGAACAATTTCTTAATTTTACATAAAGCAAAATCAGAAAAATTAATATTTATTTGTGAAGCCCTTTATATTCTACAACAAGCACCTGGCCTAAATATTCAAAAGTTTCATCAACATGATATTCTAATCGACTGGCCACGAATAACAAAATTCAACAACAATCTACTAGTATCCAGGCAAGACCGAACAGGCCCTCGACTGGAATGAACAAACATTCAATCGGATTGGCAACAAACTGAAGAGGAAAAAGCAGATGCACAAACGTTGACAGAAACTTCCATACAATATGAGCGTTCAACACTGCAATCCACACTTGCGCTGTTACCAAGTGAAGAACACAAATTTGCGCAAAAGGTGAAACGAAAGACTACACTCGGAAAAATAGCACTCGTACACGTAACAGCAAACAATTCGAACAGATGGTTAATTCTCAAGCCATCAATACAAGAATGACCAGATCTCAGACATCACTTTGCAATACAGCGAGAATGAACTTTACATGCAAACAGGCACACTGACAGATACAAACTCATACACACTTACGAATCAGCCAAAACAAGAAATAGAAGTAAAAACCCACATAATCAAATGAAAACCCAGAATGTATATAAATGGAAGATTGTAGAGTGAAGTTTATTATTCTCGAACTAAATGGCCATTATCTACTTTGTTATTAATGTGTTTTTCTTCCTAATTAGAAATATATATATATATATATATATATATATATATATAGAGTATATATATATATATATATATATATATATATATAAATATAAATCGTGGCCAATTTGCAAGAAAATCAAACTCCCCAGATAGTAACGCTTAGTGTTCCCTTTGGAGGTGATCTTCCAGTGGAAATCTTCAAACGAAAAGTAATTCGAGCGACAAAAGCACAGTTTCCATCAATACAGGTGAGAGTGGTGTTCAACACAACAAAATTGATGCGCACGAATGAAAAAGATAGCCTCTCTGTGACGTCAACACCTTTGTCTGTATACACCTTTCAATGTAACTGCAACGCGCAGTACATCGGCAAATTCAAAAAAGAGGCTCGAAACTATAATAAATCAGCATCTCCCTCAAAAATTATTAAAAAGAGGTGCAGCTCCTGCACAAAAATCAGCAATTTATGAACATGTACTACTCACAGGTCATGCTGTTAGTAGTAACAATTTTTCAGTTCTCTACAAGGCAAAAACAGAGAAAATGCTTCTGGCTTTTGAACCTATTGCAATTAATAAGCTGAAGCCCTGCTTAAACGTGCAGAAAATAATTCAAAAAGAAATTAAATTGAACTGGAACAAAGACATAACTGATATGCCTTTAAAAATAGCCAACGCTTCGCAAAATACGACACATACATCAATTACGGATGCAATTACAATGAAAGCGATGACACACCAAATGACGTTACGCAAAAGGAGTGGTCTAAATTGCGCAAACGCAGTGGTCTAAATTGCGCAAATCAAAGGCTAGCAAAACGAAGAGGAGATTGGTTACAACACATGAACAGTGGGATTGGATGAACGAATATACTAACGAATCCAGAACAATGGCTGTAGATACTGGTAGAAATAAGATTTATTAATAAATGTTATTCCATGGAGTACATTGTTTTGTTCTTATATATATATATATATATATATATATATATATATATATATATATATATATATATAAACTTTATTTAAATAACGTAATAAACTTACGTATGAAATTATTAGGATGAAGACTAAAATTTTATCGTCACTCCTCTGGAAGTTACATATGGCTGACTTTAAATGCATAGAGGAATTCTCCAAGAATGCAAGAAATAAAGTAATAAAAAATAAGAATGGGACATAAAAAGAAGATACTATGCTTGAAAATTTATATGCCTTCAGTGACACATCCAAATTAAGCAATTTTATCTGCATTGGTTCTGATGTATATCTATAAATGATACTACACCTTTGATTTTATACTACAATTTTTATTGCGTATACGAAGAACTGCCAAAAATAAAACACCGATGCAGTTATCATTCAAGTACCAGGATGCTTAAGCTACCTTAAAATTTGTATGCCCTTTTTCAACTACAAAATTAAAAGGAATAAGTAAGCTCGTGGTTTTAGGCGTTAATAACACCTCATAAAACTGAACGATGGTCTAGAAAGATCAGTGGAGAGTATTTTCTTTTATAATTGATAAACTTGTTAGGAAAGGCATAATGGGCTATGCTAAGATAGATATTCTTTGATTTCCGCAGCAGAGCTTATTCTTTAATTCAAGTTTACGAGCTTGGAGTAAACACCAATCCCACTGTATTTAACCAGTCGTCGAACAATATAACAAAACTACGGCCAGTCGCAACACACTGACTCGTTTCGACCTTCCATGATCATCATCAGAGTACGACGGCAACTGACAAGCGGAGATCAAATTGTTTTTTCTCTATATGTGTGTGTGACGAAAACTACAAACAGCTAATGTTCGTGAATGCCTAGAAATTGTGCAGCAGACATTTCCAGTCACGTACAATGTATGCAAGACTACTAGAGGTTAGAGTTGCATATCTTATTTTGCTTTCCATATATATGCAATGCGGTTTAATCCTCGCTAGTCAGTTTGCCGTCGTACTCGACGCACTGACGCGTTTCGACTTTCCATGATCATCATCAGAGAACGACGGCAAACTGACTAGCGAGGATCAAACCTCATTGCAAATATATGGAAAGCAAAATTAGATATGCGGCTCTCACCTCTAGTAGTCTTGCATACATTTTCATTTCCATATAAATGCAACGAAGTTTGATCCTCGCCAGTCAGTTTGCCTTGTACTCTGATGATGATCATGGAAGGTCGAAACGCATCAGTGCGTTGCAGCTGGCGGTAGTTTTGCCATGTTGTCCGACGACTGGTTAAATACAATGTGATTGGTGTTTATCTGAAGCTCGCAAACTTGATTTAAAGTATAGTTACCACCACCCGCTCAATCATTTATTGTTCAAATGTATTGTCTCCATAGAGCTTATTGCTTGAACATGGAAAAAGGTAGCTGAAACTATTAGCCCGTGAAAGATGAGCAATTTTGAAATTAACAATGGACAGTCTAGACCTAGTTGTAGAAATATGTTCAAAAATTGGAGGAATGCGCCGGGTGAGTTTCTAATTTTTTCATTTAGCATTCTAAAAAGCATTCTAAAAGTTTTAATAGTTTTCAGAGAAGTTCCAGGTTACTTTAACAGGATATCTATCCCGTAAAGCGCCATCAAAAATAGGTTTTTTGTCCTTAACGTGGGCAATGTCAAAATGTTACCCACTAAAATAAAAAGCGGCCGTTTTTCTCAGGCAGGATATTTCGCAATAGTTCTAGTAGTGTTTTGAAATATTCTAGGTAACGGGACACGATATGTAATGAAATAAAGGCTGCTGCAAAATCTAAATCTCATCATAGATAGCAAGGCGCTTCCTACGAAATATCTTGCTTCAACATTTGCTGAATACTTAATTAAAAACTAATGGTTTCTAAATTGCTTTGGTCTTTTTCTATAATGCGGGCCATTCTAAAATTCCACAGTGCCACAGATAAACAGGAACGACGTTCTAAATCCAGGCTATTCACATAATGAACATTCCTAAGGAATTTGGGCCTACCGGAGCGGTCTACATCATTCGGCTACCAAAAGACTGCGGAGTATCTACTAATCAGAATTTTAAAAGTAAAGGTTGAATATAATTAAGTAAAATATGTTGTCTTATGGAGTCGATTGTATTCCTTCTAACTATTTTCCTGTCACAAATTTTTATCCATACTTTACTATGCGGGAAAGAACGATACAGAGATGTTTTTTATGCAAATCTAGGTTCTGTAATATCATTATTATGCTACTTTTATTTATCACGACGTAGTTAAAGTCTTCGCGGAAGTTATTAAGCAGAAAGCTTATGGTTTCAAAATTAAATAAAAAAAGCAAGTCTAAATATTCAAATACACCAAAATTTGTTATAAATTTAATTGAACGTTGTCTTGATTACTGCGATAAGTGAAAACTGATATCGATTACGGACAGAGTGGATGGATTTGCTGAAGTAACACGTATTCACAAGTAGTTGTTTTTCTCAATTTTGATGAAATAAAGCATATCGTAAAATTCATTGTGTTCGTACCACGTACCAGCTCAGCAAACATAGGATTGATACCAAGTACCTATTAGGTAACAATAGTGTTGGCATCAGGTACTGACTCAGCAGAAATTGTGTTTGTACACTTTACAGGCTCGGTGTATAGTATATATGGTGAGTTGACTTTGAAGCCGCATTGTGGAAGGCTTTATATGTAGTTATTCACACGACAGATGGCTTACACATTCGTCCAACTGTCCCAAATTCTTCACTCAAATATACCGGCTCCTACGGATGAGTTCCCAGTAAGCAAGTAACGAATGTGCACAAGATTATACGTTCCGTTCATGCTGTCCTTTTCGTCATATTCGAAATAATTTGTTATTAGTTTCGCAACAACCATTACCAAAATAGCACGTATATTAGTTCTACGCATTAAATAGTATCTAGTTGTCATGACTTCAGTTTTCACTATATCTTTATTCAATCCCCAAAAAAATATTTACCACAACTAAGTTTATCTTGTAACAGGTTAACAATGAGAATCAGATCATCGTTTGTCTTTTTCACAGAAATTAGCTAATGATCATCTCAACAAGTGTTTATGATCCACTATCTTTCAACAATAGGTGAAACAAAGTTTCCTAGATAATTTTCGTTGATCTAATAATGCCTACCTCTCCTATTATGAGAGACTGCTGTCGAGCGATATTAGTTGTGTTGAGAGATGACGGTCTTTTCTTAAGTGCAATTGGAATATCCTATTTCTTGATGCAATGCAGAAGATTGGGAAATTAAATCCTTGATTTTATAAGATAAATCAATGAATTATTTTGTCTAAGTGTTACGGATATTTTCTTCAATGTGTATACTGTTTAATGTTGTTACAAACGCTCACATTATATTTAACCAGTCGCCGACATTTCCAGTTAAGTGCAATATATGCGAGACTACTAGATGTGAGAGCCACATATCTAATTTTGCTTTCAATATATATTCATTGCGGTTCAGTTTGCTGCCCTTCTATGATGATGATTAAGGAAGGTCGAAACGCGTCAGTACGTGTGACTGATGGTAGTTTTGCTATGTTGTTCGACGACAGGTTGAATACAATGGGATTGGTGTTTACTTCAAGCCCGTATACTTGATTTAAAGAAGGTTTATTTAGGCTTTTCGTAGAGTTGACTGAATTCTCTTCAGCGAGCTTTGGAATAATTCTAATCAACTAAAAGAAATTTAGGCTTTACTTGTAGCATAACACCTTAGATTTACTGCAGTTGCGAAGAAATATACATCGTAAAATTAACTAAAGATTGAAGTAGGCACTAACATAGATAGGAATTAGCTAATTCACAGCTGTTGAAAAAATACATAACAGCTATTTTACATTAAAATCACGCTTGAAAATTGGTATACATGTACCATTGTCTACTCTTGGCTTCATCGCGATTATTAATTCTTTACAGGTTTTGTGTCTAGTCAGATACACAAATGAGCCGTTCTTCTATATAAGCGACACTAATTTCCGCGTCATTTTATGCATTGATCTTCGATCTCGGACAGAAGACGCCACAGTGAAGATTGTCACTGCGTTGCCCGACGATGATTGCTTCCTTTGTGCGTAGAACCCGCGGAGATGCGCTGTTAACCCGACTTTACACCAGTTGCGTTTTGAATTTCAGTAGCGTCGAGTCCGCTGATGCTTTATATTGTTTTATGATCAATCTGCAATATTCAACAGCAGACATGAAACTTTTTACAAACAAAGATGTGATAGAACCGCATTTCCATTGGGAAGAATACAAACTCAGCCCGATCGAAGACGAAACGAAAATGGAAATTTTGATCAATCGGATCTTTGTGAAACTGTCGGTGCAAAGCTAAAACCCGCGTACGCAAAACGCGGCATTGGAAAATATGAAAGTGGCACTCCGCAATCAAATTTCCAAAAAAAACATCAAACTCTGCTTGTTATAGCTATAGTTCCTTAGTGTATTTTTATTAGTTGATTTTGATCGTTTTTCCCTATATGTTCTGATCAAAGAGAAAGGACGAACTAAATATTAATTTTTTTTTCTGATGGACACTAATTAATCCTTGACAAAAGCCTTGGTTCAATTGTAAATAAATAAACCTAGGATTCGTGATCAGAAATTATTATCTTACATGATCGATTTCTGAGATATTAAAATTTATTTCGGAATTATACTTGGTTTGATCCGTAAATAAAACATATTTATTATTTGAATTAATTGCGTGGGGCCTACAATAAATTTAACTTCCTGTTCCATTCCGTTATTTGGTTAGCGACTGTTTTGTGAGAGCGGTAATCTTTTTATAATCTTGACGCTGCAAGTCCGAAAAAAATATGCAAAGACACCATATAGCGTCTGTCAACTGTTATTGAAATTTAAATATGTATGAAAAGATTAATCTACTCGAAAAATATGTAAATACAGCAGAATTCATGTTTAAAACGGGCATAAATGCGTTAATAAAAATATAGATTAATGACAACACTAATCGAAAATGAAATTCCAAATTATGAAGCAATTAAAAAATATTTATTTATTTAAATCAAGTTTGCGATTTTGATATACACACCAGTCACATTATAAACATACATTTGCCAATATAATCTAAGCGTCATGTAATGCTGAAACTGCGATTTATCCAGTTGACTGTTTCCGTCCAGGTTGGGAATTCATGACCACGGGCAAGACTCGAACCTGGTCACGGTAGTTTCAAAACCTGTTCCTTTAACCACTGCGCCACGACCGCAACCAATGATCTTTTAATTAGTTTCATAATGAATTTTAAAAAACCTCTCCAGGTGGCGTGGTGTCTTTTCTATAATGACGGAAAGAGGGTGGCTAATTGGAACTTTTGTCCTAATGAGATGCCATTTAGGCTCTAACTAAATGCAATTCTAGTCAAAAAAATTGTTTAATAGGAAATTAAAAACATTTTGTGAAGTTCGGTTTGGTGGCTCAGTAGTTAGAGTCACAGACTCTAAAGCATACGTGCTCAAGTTCGAATCCAGTTCGTGGCAAATTCTGTATAATATAAGAATAATTCCCGATAAGGACAAACTGGTCTACCGGATGAATTGTCTTTTCTGCACAACACGTTGCTTAGTTTATACTGACAAATGTAAATATAATGGGATTGGTGTTTATATCAAGCTCGCAACCTTGATTTAAATAATTTTTATCACCGCTCGCACTATAAATGTTCGTTGAATTACGTAAAAGCCTGTTCCCTGAGTGTGTAATTTCTATTATCTAAGTATTCACTCGAAACTGCTACCCGTAGATTAAATTAGATTGAACTTGAGGAGATTGTCAAAATCACGCTTAATCCGCCTTCACTGATTTTAATAAGTTAATTTTGAGAGTATATACTGAATTATGCTATATAGATTGAAAATTTTGTAATGCAAGTGATCCAAAAAATGAAGGCTGAAATTATCCTGCCTAGAAAATTGTTGAATGGAATTTCAATTAACTAACTGCACAGAAGATTTTGTAGAAGAAATTTAACATGACGAAATTACAGGATTGTAAACATGCTTTGGTATCAAAACTATTGGTGAAGATCTCAAAGTGAAACGCAGAAGTGTCAAAAATCCAGCGAAACGCAGCATTTCAAATTATAATTGAATTATAGCTACAATATAAACCTGAATTATAGTCTCATTTATGATACATACTAATGATCACGAAAGTCTACTGACATGCGCATTGGCTAAGCTAGCTGAAGTTGCACGCAATTCTGCACTATTTCTGTTCCCTGGGGTGATCGCCATTTATAAGTCTTATTTATGATGGAGAGATGATGCAGCACACCTGTTCAAATATTAGTGAGTGGCTTTGAAAATGGTCAGTACAAAATTCACCGATGTGACGCTGCGCAATTTTGAGCATAGGAATGTTGGTGGATTCGAGATTTGTGGACCGAATTTAAAGTTTTTCTTTTCCGTATCTGTGAGAGATTAGGTAATTTAAAGTTAATGTAGCAGAATGTGGCGTTGATGATTTGAGCTGTGGTTTGAGAAGTAAATGCAATTTTGCCAGCTTATTATAATACAAATAGATGACGGATCATCAAGTTCAGTAAAATATTATGTGCAAAGCCTGCATAGCGTAATGGAAGTAGGCAATCGACGAGAACCTTTGTGAATTAACCAAAAGTGAGTAAAGATGATACGCGCGGCCAGAACACGTAAAACAATGTGTGTATATTAAATAATAATTGATTGCGCGGATGGTGGTAAAATTCTTTAAATCAAGTTTCTGAGCTTAGTAATACCAATCCCATTGTATTTTACCAGTCGTTGAATAACATGCGACTAGCGGTTTTTATATATATATATATATATATATATATATATATATATATATATATTCTTTATATGTCCATTCCTTTTTAATTTAACCCAGTATTCTTATAATTAGGAAAACACAAATAACAAAGTGGACAAAGGCCATTTATTTCGTGAATACTAATCATCTCTTATACAATCATACATATTTATACATTTTGGGTTTTCAATTGATTATGCTAGTGGTAACAAATGTGACTCGTTTTTACTGCTGTTTCTTGTTTTGGCTAGTTGGTGAGTGTGTATGCGTTTGTGTTTGTGTGTATGCGTGTTTGCATGTAAAGGTCATTCTCGCAGTATTGCAAAGTGATGTCTGAGATCTGGTCATTATTGTTTTGATAGCTTGAGAATTAACCATTTGTGCGCATTGTTCACTGTTACATATACAAGTGCTATTTTTCCCAGTATAGTTGATCGTTTCACCTTGTTGCGCAAAGTTGTCGTTTTCACATGGTAACAGCGCCAGTGTGGATTGCAGTGTTAAGCACTCACATTGTTTGTAGACTTCTGTCATCGTATGCGCCTCTGTTATTTCCACTTCAGTTTGTTGCTAATCCTATTGTATGTTTGTCGATTCTAGTTCTTGGCTGGATACTAGTAGATTGTTGTTGAATTTTGTTATTCTTGGCCATTCGATAAGAATATCATGTTGATGAAACTTTTGAATATTAAGGTCAGGTGCTTGTTGTTTTATGTAAAGGGCTTCATAGATAAATAATAATTTTTCTAATTTTGCTTTATGTAGAATTGTGACATTGGTCGAATTGACAGGGTGCCCCGTTGCCAATATATGATCGGAAATAGCTGATTTTCCTGACGGTGGCAAGCCTTTGTTAATCAATTTCTGTGGCAAATGTTGCTGGATTCTGCTTATCAATTGCTTCTTCGTACGTCCGATATATGTGCTACCGCACATACATGAGAATTTGTAGACTATGAATGATTTGGAGAGAATTGGCAATTGATCTTTGGCATCCAACCTCATGATTCTCTGTGTACTAAATGTCATATTAGCTTTAACACTGGGAAAGTTGTCCTTAGTTATTCTATTCAGCCGCCGTGCAATTATTGAGGCTGGTACGTCGCCTCTAAATGGTAAGTTTAGGAAAACCTGCTTGCCGGTATCCTCTCTAGTACGAATCTGCCGCGGTCTGATGTTGACATCAATGAAACGCTCTGGGTAGTTGTTCATTAGCAATATTTCTCCTGAGGTAGCCCAGTTCTTCCTCAATCTTGTGTTCAGAGCAGATCTTCCTGATTCTGTTTGCTAGGTCGTTTACTAAGTTTCTTTTGTGGGATTTTGGCACACTACTGTTGTAGTGAATGTATTGTCCGGTGGAAAGTGGATTTTCTATGTATGGCCAGTGTCAAATCGCCGTTTGCTTCCCGAGTGAGTTTGATGTCAAGGAAGGGAAAACTGTCGTCTTTCTCTACCTCGAGAGTGAATTTGATGTCTGGATCGACTCCATTTGCTTGTTTGAGGATTTCGGAAGGGTCTGCTGCTTCTGAGATGAACAACAAGATATCATCTACATACCTTTTGTAGAGTGCGCACTGGTCAATTATACCTTTTAGGCTCGTTTTTTCCAGGTGATACATGTATACATCTGCCAGGAGGGGTGCGATGCAACTTCCCATAGCTACACCATTGATCTGGCGGTAGTGCATCCCTTCGAATGTCGAGCGTCGGCTTCAAGTATAACAATTCCTGATACTTTGTCGGGTGTGGCAAGTCGTATGGATTTGTCTGATTGGAGTTTTCTGAGTTCGTCTATGTGCTGTTTTGTGATGATTTGGCTGCCTTTGAATTCCTTCTTGTATTGTTCTAGTGCGCTTACTATTTCAGCTTTCAGTCCTTGTCCAATGAATGCATGTGGGGCGGTGTCTTGCGTTAAGTCATTTTAGAAATTTTCCGTTGCAGCCTGAATGTCAATAATGTCAAACTTCTAGAAAGAATTAAGTTATTCAAATCGTGTTTAGAATCAGATGTTGTGCCAAAACGAACTATCAAGCAGTGCAGAAGATTTTACCAAAAACCGACGAGTAAACTTATAAGTCGCTTATTGCTCAATGGCATCGAGGACAACCAATCAAAACGGCAAGATGCTGAGAGCATCATTCAATCACTGGGTTGTCAAATTGCAAGCCTGAACGACGGCGTATACACCGCTTTCACAAAGAAGATAGAAAAGCTGATGAAAATAACAGCGGACAAATAAACCAAGGACCTCACGAGGGTCCTGGACAAATTTCCTACGCAATAAAAATTTCCTACGAACCCAGACCCTTTTTTTACAATTATTCAAAAGTGATCTTCTCAAAACACTAGAAAGAATTACTCTCCTTAGGAGCAAAATTCTGCTTAGTCAAGAAAAACCTAAGTGAACATGACATTATTGACATTCAGGCTTGAACGGAAAATTTCTACAATGAATTAACGAAGTACACCGCCCCACATGCATTCATTGGACAAGAACTGAAAGCTGAAATAGTAAGCGCACTAGAACAATACAAGAAGGAATTCAAAGGCAGCCAAATCATCACAAAACATCACATAGACGAACTCAGAAAACTCAAATCAGACAAATCCATACGACATGCTACACCCGACAAAGTATCAGGATTTGGTAATACTTGAAGCCGATGCTTAGAGGAAGGCCATGAACGATATAATAAATGATCAATCTAAATTTAAACAAGACATCAAACATAAAGATGATTCAACAAACAATGAATCAAGAATTAATGCAGTTCTGAAAAAGATGGAAAACACGTTTTAACATCGGTGGCTGATTCCGATATTAGATCAAAACTCATAAAAGACATCCAAAAGGCAAAACCCGTCGGAACAAACACCGCAAGATTGTACGGAAAACCAAAAGCTCATAAAGCCGTGACAGCCTCATGAGCTCTCTCGACGCGGAATATTATGTCAATGATCAACGCTCTCCAACATAAACCAGCCAGGTTTCTCTGCAAAATAATTCAACCATTACGAAGCAGCATAAACGCAAATACTATAAAGGACTCCTTGGAACTAGCAAATGAACTGAAGAAGAAGAACATCCTACAGAATAAAATAGTGTCGCTTGACGTCTCATCCTTATTTACAAACATACCACTGGATAAGACAACGGAGATCTTGTGTGACCTCATCAAAAATGAGATTTTTGACTTCCCTATAGACACCACTGATATCAAAGACCTCATATTAGCATGTACTAAAAACGTGCAATTTACATTCGAAGGGATATACTACCGCCAGATCAATGATGTAGCTATAGGAAGTTGCATCGCAC
This sequence comes from Eudiplozoon nipponicum, assembly GCA_029291075.1. Taxonomy (NCBI): domain Eukaryota; kingdom Metazoa; phylum Platyhelminthes; class Monogenea; order Mazocraeidea; family Diplozoidae; genus Eudiplozoon; species Eudiplozoon nipponicum. The sequence goes on along the minus strand of JAQBSW010006237.1, from coordinate 29,325 downwards.
CCCTCCTGGCAGATGTATACATGTATCACCTGGAAAAAACGAGCCTAAAAGGCATAATTGACCAGTGCGCACTCTAGAAAAGGTATGTAGATGATATCTTGTTGTTCATTTCAGAAGCAGTAGACCCTTCCGAAATCCTCAAACAAGCAAATGGAGTCGATCCAGACATCAAATTCACTCTTGAGGTAGAGAAAGACGACAGTTTTCCCTTCCTTGACATCAAACTCACTCGAGAAGCAAACGGAGAATTGACACTGGCCATACATAGAAAATCCACTTTCCCCGGACTATACATTCACTACAACAGTAGTGTGCCAAAATCCCACAAAAGAAACTTAGTAAATGACCTAGCAAACAGAATCAGGAAGATCTGCTCTGAACACAAGATTAAGGAAGAACTGGGCTACCTCAGGAGAAATATGCTAATGAACAACTACCCAGAGCGTTTCATTGATGTCAACATCAGACCGCGGCAGATTCGTACTAGAGAGGATACCGTCAAGCAGGTTTTCCTAAACTTACCATTTAGAGGCGACGTACCAGCCTCAATAATTGCACGGCGGCTGAATAGAATAACTAAGGACAACTTTCCCAGTATTAAAGTTAATATGACATTTAGTACACAGAGAATCATGAGGTTGGATGCCAAAGATCAATTGCCAATTCTCTCAAAATCATTCATAGTCGACAAATTCTCATGTATGTGCAGTAGCACATATATCGGACGTACGAAGTAGCAATTGATAAGCAGAATCCAGCAACATTTGCCACAGAAATTTATTAACAAAGGCTTGGCACCGTCAGGAAAATCAGCTATTTCCGATCATATATTGGCAACGGGGCACCCTGTCAATTCGACCAATTTCACAATTCTACATAAAACAAAATCAGAAAAATTATTATTTATCTATGAAGCCCTTTACATAAAACAACAAACACCTGACCTTAATATTCAAATATTTCATCAACATGATATTCTTATCGACTGGCCAAGAATAACAAAATTCAACAACAATCTACTAGTATCCAGCCAAGACCAAACAGGCCCTCGACTAGAATCAACAAACATACAATCGGATTGGCAACAAACTGAAGTGGAAATAACAGAGGCGCATACGATGACAGAAGTCTCCAAACAATGTGAACGTTTAACACTGCAATCCACACTAGCGCTGTTACCATGTGAAAACGACAACTTTGCGCAACGAGGTGAAACTATCAACTATACTGGGAAAAATAGCACTTTCATATGTAACAGTGAACAATGCGCACAAATGGTTAATTCTCAAGCTATCAAAACAATAATGACCAGATCTCAGACATCACTTCGCAATTCTGCGAGATTAACCTTTACATGCAAACACGCATACACACAAACACAAACGAATACACACTCACCAACTAGCCAAAACAAGAATCAGAAGTAAAAACGAGTCAGATTTGTTACCACTAGCATAATCAATTGAAAACTCAAAATGTTTAAACATGTATGATTGTATAAGAGATGATTAGTATTCACGAAATAAATGGCCTTTATCCACTTTGTTATTTGTGTTTTCCTAATTATAAGAATATATATATATATATATATATATATATATATATATATATATATATATATGGTTTATTGAATCTGTGATGCGACACTTAAAATTCTAATTTGACTGTAAATTTGATTAACGGTCTCTGTAATATGAACAATTTCTGTACTATCGCGATCCTGGCTTATTTCAACTTTCTTCATATTAATTTAAGATAATTTGCTAACTAATTAAATTAATCAATACGCGCACAAAATAAGAACACTTTTTTAATAAACATATTGAAATATGGTGATTTTACAAAGTAGCTACTGTTGTGAACTTATGACAACCGAAGAAATTTAATGAGCCACGCATAAATAGAGGACTGAATAATTGAATTATATAATGGCATATATAAGCGTAGATACTGCTTAATTTGGATCGATTTAACGAAATGATTAGCATCGGTTTAGTATTCACGTGTAAATGAATATCTATTTTATTTTATTAATTTGATATTACTCGTTAAGCTAGAAAAAGTTTTCGTTATGACCAATGATAAAAGTTAAAATGAGAACGTTTTATTTATTAATCAAATATATATATATATATATATATATATATATATATATATATATCTTAATAATGTCCATTGCCTTTGAATATTAACAGTATATTTCTAATTTGGAAGAAAAAACAAATTTATAACAAAGTGGATAAAGTGGATAAATTGAAAACCCAGAATGTAAAAAAGTGAATGATTGTAGAGCGATGATTAGTATTCACGAAATAAATGGCCTTTATCCGCTTTGTTATTAATGTGTTTTTCTTCCTAATTAGAAACACACACACACACATACATATATATATATATATATATATATATATATATATATATATAATAAAATCTACGGTATGATTTTAGAAATGTTTACACATATAAATTAGTGTTATTTGTCTTATAATGAAAAGTAATTATTTAAAAATTGAACCAATGGGAAATTAGCTTGCTAGCCAATGACAGCTAACACGTAAGGAATGTTATGACACCGATTAGTTAAATGAACACAGACGTAATTTATATGCTATAAATTCCTGCAAATATACTCGTACGCTTTATGATATATATCTACTGAAATCGTAGCTGAAGGAACTGCAAAGGTATCCTCGTAGACTCTGAAATTTATTGGTGAAGAGATGGTGGATTTTCGAAATTAACACCGTTGGCTCATTGATAATAGCCTGCATTTAACCACCACCAAACTGATCTAATAAATTTCAAAGAAAGCGTACTAAACTTTTAAGGCTTAAATCAAAATCTGTATACGCGATGATCTGGCAATAATTCTTCCGTCAAGGAGAAATGCCAACAGATACTGCTGACCGCACGGAACGATTAATTCACCTGTTGTCGGATTCATTATCCTGTTTAACATTTGGTGAAGCCTGGCTATTAATAATGACACAGCGACATCAGTTTTGTTACATTTCTGATACTGGTTGGGATCACGTATTTGAGCACAGAGCAGAAATAATGTCGTTGGCAACTGCTCATACTTCAATTAACTATCCCAAAACTCACGGTTCATCAACTACGAGACAGTATATGATAAGGTATACAGCAAGGCCACAGTGGCAAAATATTCGACTGAAACTAAGATGGTGGCACACTATTTAAAACGATGGCAGGTTGTAACACAAAACTTGGGTTTAATTCAGAGCACTTGTAACATCACTTTCCTAATTTATAACACAACCGGCCCATGTGTCAGGAAATGGTTAATCGAAATATCATGGGCCGTCCTAACATCATTAACCATTCAATACGCCATTGCCTTATCCGCATAGTTACTTCCCATGTAGAATAAACTGACAATGCACACATCTATTAATGCCAATTCGATGATAGAATGTGTGCAAGCAACAAATACCTAACATGATATACGAGAATCAAACAAGAATCATTCTTTGTTTTACTTTATGGATCTAAAGCCAACTCATCCGAACTGGACGCGGTTGGAAACGACAACAGACATGCAAATTTTGCCACGTGCGTGGTCTTTGTCTAATGTACACACGCATGATTTGCAATCACGTCAATCGTTAGGCGAGCCATGCAGGATATATCATAGTTACAAAATAGCTTAAAGCAAAAGGTTACAAGTAAACGTCGCAATTCGATATGGCAGATACGAAATTTCGGCTGATAAAAAAGATTATTGTAAACATTTTTGTGAGTACAATTGATTGTCTTACATACGTTATTCAACTTCGAGACCACTGCCAACTCGGAGGCTCCAGGGTAAGTGCTATTTGTTGCAGGGCGACCAAGAGCAGGCGAAATCATACTGGTGGGCCTACGTTCTGGTGGCATATGCAGTATTATTCAAACGGCCTGACTGCACTGAGGTACCGGACCCACAGTTTCGGGTTATCAGATATGACTGGAATTAAGAGACGGTTACCAGACAATGCGACTCAACGCACAACCACAAAACATATATCGGATAGCCACAGCACACATAGAGCAAACGATAAAAGCAATGTCAATTGAAAAGTCTATATCTTTCTTCGGACAATCTTGATCAATGTGAAAATAACATTACTCATTAATAAATTAAGCATACACATCGGTTTATTCTGTAATATGTAGACTTAATCAACTCTAACTTCCTATAGTTTTATTACGTGTGTCAAGAACGTAGAATTTTTAACAAACGGAAGTTTCACTATATTTTACCTTTTGCCAAATTAAATGGTTGTTGCTTGCTTGGATTTCGCCGAGGTGATTTTATGAATTATTATCACCACTTGTGCAAGTGATTATTGTCGAATTTATTGCGAACTTTACGAGGCACTTTACGTGTGAATACTCGTCGAACGATAAATTTCTTATTTCTTCAGATTTGAAATGACAATGAACAAAATGACTTTTAATCTAATGAATTCACATTAAATCGTAAATCACAGCCATTATATTAATGATAAACAAATTAACATTCGATTAAGTAATCAAATAAATTTCCGAATTAAATTGACTGGGAACATGACGCAGTCGCTTGCAATAAAAACTTTTTTGCATTCTACGTCATATGTTTTATAGATGAAAAATACATAAAGACATACGGTGATTGTCAGTGAACCCGAAACAAGATTTATTATTCATGCCGATGCAAAATTAATTAATAAAGTCTGGTTTTGGAGGACACATATATTAGAACAATTGTTCCACGTTCCATTGCTTAAATATTGCAACAACAACAATGAAAACAACAACCAAAAATTTCAACACAACAATAACAAAATAACAACCAATTACGCAGCAGCTATTTCTAAGATAGCAATCGGCCACAAATATTGATTATGGGTATTTACCTAACACAATTGAGCTGAAGGCTATAATTAATAACGTCTAACTAGTAAAATGGATTTGTAGCACATATGTGGCAAATATGCACTGAGGCAAATATGAACAATGCAAATCTATATATAAATTCCAAATTTTAGAGCCACAAAAACAGGAGTAAAATATACTTGTGGAAAAGTTATAATGAAACATTTTGCAGGACTGTACGACTGTTCAATATCAGCTTGTTCAAACTGGGAGCCGTTCGTCATTATGCCAAAATAGCGAGGTTCTAAGCGAATCAACATTGCGAGCTCTAACATTGTCTATATCCACGTCTAGATAACTGCATTATTCTGTAAATCAAATGAAGATAAAATTTCAAGAACAGATGTTACCAGAGCGTCAGTCAACGTGAACATTTTCCACATAACATATACTACGGGTCAGCGTAGAATAAAACCCAATTATCTAAATCAAAACACACGGACATCCAACGATCTGCATCGTCTCTACCAAGACTCAATAATAATTTAATTGTTCTTAAAATGTAAGTGCCCGGTGCACGACATTTACGGGACTATCAAGAGTTTCATATGTGATATTTAAATTTAAGTGTGGCGTCATCGAATTATATATTATTTTTATGCAACACATTGCTCTGTTCTTCCTTAAACGTTATGTCCATTTGCCGAACAGTCATAATTCAGACACTTTTAATCCGGTTATAAATGACATGGCGCAATTTTAGTGGCACAACAATCAATTTTGCCTGCCGATCAAATTTTCAAATTATATAATCGACGGATTTAATCTTAAAATCAACCCGAATCCAAATCAATATTTACACCAGTGTTTAATTATATACAAATTATTGCATGTATTACAATAAACAACGCGTTTTACATGTCATTGAGCATTATTCTACGTGTAGAATACTTTAGTAACAAAGATAAAGCTGTAATAAAAACATAAAAGTGTTTTTGCGCAAAGTTGTTATTTTGTGCATTTCTTTCGCCACAATTTTGTAAAACACTAAATAATTAAGATGTTAGGTCTGTAATTACATCATTTATTAATCTATCAATTTAACAAATTTATAGCTAATGATTTCGTCTTGTTTCTCCGTATATGCAATTCTTCTAGTCCTCCCTTAGGCATGTTTATTTCTTTTTTAGCTGTCCTTAATTGAAAGAATGTAAGTTTCGAATTGACTGCACAATTGACCATGGCCTCGAACTGGTGTGACGTCCATTATCGAACAAATTAAAATGTAACAATTTTCAAGGAATTATATGAACGCGTATTCATGATGAATTCATTTATTGTGTCCTGATTTGATTTGATATAAATCAATATTTAAAACTAGAAATTGCATAGGACAATAAATATGGTTCAACCACTAAACTGGTTTAGTTCTCGTTCGATACCTCTCTTCAATAGCCTGAAAGCCATTGATACCGATCAGGAACTAACGCAATTTGCTCAAACTCTGATAAATCATACACTTTACCCCGGGAGACAGGCTTTGTACACAACTTATACATACATATATATGTATATATATTATATATTATATATTATATTATATATATATATATATATATATATATGTGTGTGTTTATTAGCTAGGCTTTCATTTAGGTGGCAACACTTTTGTGTGGATCTTGACCTAAAGACCCAATATTTATCCCGGTATGTCATTATAAGACACCAAGGAAGATATACCGTATTAAGTTATAATAGAGAGATTTGATTATCTGCATATATTGAAACGAAACAAGAATTCGTGTCTTTCACGAGTATTAGTCAAAATGGACGCGATTAGGATTTGAGCCTCGGAGCATTTGTATCAAATTTAAGCAATTCATGTTCTACGCCGACTAAGCCGAGCATTTCATTCAATTTTCTTTTTCAGACTTGCATAAGGCTGAGCCTCGTTGGAATTGCTTTTAACTTGAGATTTTAACGATGCAACCACAATCTGTCATTATTAGACTAGCCATATCTCACATTTTGAAAGTAAATATAATGCAAGAATTAAAGATATGTTTGAAATTATGTAGATTAGATACTTTTTCTGCCATTGCGTATTAGAAGTTCCGCACCTAGTAAAAAATTAGTTCAAATATGATCAGAAGGATAAAACTAAGACAGTATGAACGGAACGTATAATCACCTGCACGTTCGTTTCGTGCTTATTTGCGAATCATTAGTAGGAGCCGGTATTACGCCCTTTACGCACTATATATTTTGGTGAAAAACGTGGGAAGATTGAATGGTAAACTCTCATATACGAATGTGTAAACATGAAGTAGTGAAGCTATCTTAATATAAAGTCTTCGACAATGTGACGACAAAGCCAACTCACTATATAATATATATATATATATATATATATATATATATATATATATATATATATATATATATCATGCAAGTAATAGATAACAACACTATGGCTATTGTGTCATTACCTGATACCAACACTATGGTTGCCGAAAAGGTATATGGGTACTAACACAATGGATTTCAATCTATGCTAATTGTTACCAAAATTGATTATTGTAACAATTTCTGAACACCTGTTACTCTAGTAAATTCATACACTATGGCCTTTATCAATAATAATTATCAAATTTGGCGGTAATCAAGGCATAAATCGAGTAAATAAACAGCATTCAGATACTGCTTTTGGCGTAGAACTAAAAATATGCAATTGTGTATCATGTGTTGTGCACCAAGTAACAAATTAGTTCAAATATGACCAAAAGGATAAACCAATGCCACCATGAAAGGAAAGTATAATATCATGTGCAAATTTGTTTCGTGCTTGCTGGCGATACATCAGTTGCAGCCGGTAGTATGCCCTATTCCCATTATATATTTAAGGGAGGAATTGTGGACAGTTGGACGGTACAATCTTCCCCTTACGAATGTTATAGATTAAAAATAGCATAATAAATTATATCCAATTAATATTATTTATCAGATTAGTAATCCCTCGAAGATGTGGATCCCGGCATATTGCTACTTCTTTACTTCTTTATACACAAACTTGTGCTTTATTTCAAATTTTAAGTTTCTGATCTGGAAGAGATATCGAACCTAGAGTCTCCATTAGACGGCACATTCACAGCGTACAACAGTATGATTCATCATAAAATTTCAATTGAGCCGGGTGGAAGCAACTTATTGTTTATAAATTTAATCGTGACTTTAATCTATAATAATTTTCTAATTCAATTATGCTTGCATTTCCTGTTATTTTATCAGAATGGAACATAATATTCGGACTTAAGGGCTTATTTAAAAAAAAATAAACTTTAAAATTCGACGATATTATTTATAATCCTTATACGTAAAAAAATCCTCTCGTAAGACAGACATGAAATGAAATATTTCCACCAGCTGAAACACTGTCTGGTATTATTCCGTATTGTTGCGGTGTATTCAATTCTAAAAACTTTACTAGCATTTAGGTCAGAGACCCAGTGCAAAATTTGGCAATTTCATCCCCTTACTTTAGCGACCTATATTGCCTACCTAACTGCTATAACGTTCTATATGTATTGCCTAAGATTTATACATGCCTAGACAATTAAATATAATAGAACTAGTGATTTTAAGTATTTTAATTGTCACTAACTAGGCTACATTAACATAGCATCTAAGAAGAGTAGTTTACGAAGCACAATTCAATCTCAAAGTTATAAGCTACTCAAAGGAACACCGGAGTAGAGCAGCTGCGAAAGAGTTCAATATTATGTGGTGGGAGGTGGAGTAATCGAGAGAATAGCCTGTGGCATGTCAGGGTTACCAAACGGTTTCCTAGGGAACAAATCGATATGGCCAAATATAAACGACATAATTGTAAAATAAATCACCAAAAAGAGAACAGCAAGTAAAAGGGTCTCTGCAGTCTCCATTCGACTCAAGGCGACAGCGATGAGATCTGATATGAAGACAAGCGATTTTGAAGTCATTTCGTGGTTGTATCGCTTTTTGAAATGGCATCATCTCTTCATTCGGTAGCCAAACACCATCTCACAGAAGCTGTCACCGAAAACGAATAAAAGCTTACTATCTTCGCACTTTCAGCAATGTCATGATTACTGAAAAGGAAATTTAGCTAGACCAGCTCACTAGCATAGACGAGGTGTCTCCCAGCTTTGACATCTCCATGAGCCGTAGTGTCTAGAAAATAACCACCACTACGATATCTATACGCACGCAGGGAATGAGAATTCATTTTTCAGAGCTGACCTTAATCGCCAGGCCAATGGTCATTTTAAAGAGAAAGAGAGTGCCAAAAGAAAACTTTCCGGTCAAAATCATTACAAAGGTCAACTCAAATGAGCCATCTTGCCGCTCAATGGCTTGAGCACCAGATTCCGAAGCAGACGTGCCCAGGTTCGAATCCTGTCCGCGGAAAATTCTGGACAGTACATGATGAGTTCCCAATAAGGACGAAACCCGTCTACTGGATGAATTGCCTTTTCTACACTATACAATTCTTAGTTTATACTGACATATGTAAGTAATTAATGGGTCAGGTGTTTATATCAAGACCGCAACCTTGATTATAATAATTGTTATCAACACCCGCGCAACAAATGTTCGTTTAAATTACGAACCTTTTGAAGACAATGAAGGACAAAAAAGCGAACAGACATTTACCATAATCAGGAGGCAACGGCAGGTTAGCTATGTCACTATCCGACAATGGATTTTCGATACCTCAGTCAAGGTATCAGTCTCAACAATCATCCGTGGTTTCGTGAAGGCTGGATTCATCACTGCACAGCCAGATAACATCAACGATACTGAGTCGAACGTTAATGTAATTCCGTCCACGCTGGATTTAAAAATTATACAATTTATAAACTCAGTTACTGAGGTTGAAGACTTCAATGTGTTTGCGGATGAAGAAGAACGGAGATAATATGGCCTGGTCAGTTTTTTTGATTATGTTTATGTTTAATTAATTTTGGTGATTAAATTTTTGTACTTATTAATAATGTGAAAGATAAAAGTTTTATTGTTAATTTAAACAAGGTTTGATTGCGCGGGCTGTGATAACATTTACTATTATCAAGGTTTCAATTTTATATAAACACCTGACCCGTTAAGTACATACATTTGTCAATATAAATCCATTCATTTAGTGTAGAAAGGTGTATCCATCCAGTAGACGGTTTCGGGTCCATATTGGGAAGTCATGACGTACTGGCCAGAATTTGCCGCGGACAGGGCTCGAACCTGACCACATCTGCTTCGGTATCTGGTGCTCTACCAACTGAGCACCTTGCCGCATACCACACAAAATTTTAAGTTAACTTGGTTAGTCTTATATCTTTTAGGTAGGTAGGTAGTGCTCGTGATTCATTCCCGTCCGCGGCAAACTTCTGGTCAGTACGTGATGTGTTCCTATTAAGAACGAAATCGGTCTACTGGATGAATTGACTTTTCTACACTATACAATGCTTAGTTTATGCTGGGTCAAGTGTTTATATCAAGATCGCAACCTTGATTATAGTAATTATTGTTTATTTGGTCGATATTTATTATATGTAAAAAGGTGAACGTTCAGATATATATATATATATATATATATATATATATATATATATGTATGTTTATAATGTCCATGCCTAATTATAAATATATATATATATATATATATATATATATATATATATATATATATATATATATATATATATTTAAAAAAATACTTTTGGAGAATTAAAATAAACTAATAGCACTGTGTAAGTTAGCAAATGTAATTGACCTATCTAGCCAGGTTTCGCTTTTGTTACACATTTATTATTATTATCCAGAATTGCTTCATCCTGCAATACCTGGCTTCACATTATCTACATGCATAAATAGCATGTTCAGGATAAGAGCTCATAGATATAAGCAAATGTATAACAGGCGTGCACATCTGCTCTAATGATATCGTTTTCTAATATTGGTACAAAGTTTTATTATGTATTAGTTGCCATATGCATATTTATCTGAATTCAGGTTCGCATAAATGAGCGATCGGAAGTAATTATCTGGATTACTTTGATTTAAAATACAATGAGAAAAAAACATTCGTCAAGTTATTTGAAAAAATATAATTTTTAAAAAAATAATAAATATTCTTTATATTTTTGGTAAAGTAGTGAAGGAAACGTTTGAAGATGAACTTGAAAATTTATATGAAATTTATAGAACTTCCTTCAATTTTTTTTGCGGAAGAATTTGTATCCTAAACAATGTCATACTCATATAGTTTATCTAGAAATATTTCGCAGTGCTCTCCCTTTATAAGCTAATTAAATGGTTGTTAACGAAAAATGTCTTAATTCTGATGCTTGTCCGGATATTACGCCTTATTTTTAAGAATAGATATCACCTGCCATAAATCAATAATTGTTCAATTGTACTCCTATATATATATATATATATATATATATATATATATATATATATGTGTGTGTGTGTGTGTGGGGGCGAAATTGGTAATATATGTGACTGTTATTAAAAATTATAAATTCGATATATCCTGTCAAACTTACTGTATGCTAGACTGCTAAATGCGAGACCCACATATCCGATTTTTAATGCAATTTGATTCGCATTAGTTATTTAGTCGACATGCTATTATTATGATCTTGAAATTACAAATATATTTGTGCGTGCGACTAAAAATGGATTTAGTCTACTTTTTGTCTTTTTTGCAAAATTGATATTTGTGCATATCTCGAGCTTGGTAACTTAGTTTAAAAAATATTATCACTTCACGGGCTATTACTGTTTATCCAATATTTAGATTGTTTTGTTTTAAGGATAAATAAATACACTTGTAACACCGCTTTTCAAGAGGGTAGCAATATAAAAATTAATTTAGAGACGAAATATAATATAAAAATGTGGTCGCATTTTAAAGCAAGATTTTTAAAGTGTGCATTGTTTACCTAAAATGAAATGCACTTTATAAACATAACTAAGTGGATGAAGCACAATGCATTTTACCCTTGGTTATTAGAGATAATTAACGAAACTTTGGTTCAAACGAAACTACAGAGTCTGGTTTTAAGATTGTACTTTAAATGAGAAAACCGAATCATATTCCTTCATTATTTAACAGATTGATCCGAGATTTGCTGTTATTTCACACTTATCACATTTCCTACAACTAAATAAATATAACTATGAAGGAAATGCAAATTTTGTAGAAAAACTAAAAGAATTCTTCTGAATGCAGGCTTTCATATAATTGCTTTGATGTCTGTTTTAAGAGTTTCTAGAAATTTGCTGATCATATTTACTCGTGATAAAATAGGGCATTGTTTTTAAAATTTACTTATTAATGGTATATATCTTAGTTAAATTTATTCATGTGAAGAATTTTCTAATGCTAGAATGCTATTTTTCATAATAATTAAATTTACTGAGATTTGTATGAGTTGCAAAGGAGATATTAACCTGTATTACTTTATAAATATCTGTTCAATTTCTCCAGTATCCATGGTATTAAAAAAATAAAAAATGCATTATTTTATCAAAGATTCGAAACGCCAACACAGATTAAATTACGCTGACAATTTGAAAAATATATCATTTTAAAAGTACAAAATACTGAATAAATTGCCCTTCCTACATAAAATATTAATCATATTTTATTGAAAAATTTATAAACATAATGGGACAGATGTTCGTATCAAGATCGCTACATTAATTTAAAATAAACTTGTGCGCATGTATGTGTACGCGTGTAGTGCCTCAGAAGGTGCATTATACATTGTCTGTATATGTTAATAGAATATGTTTATGGTCTAGATTAATCACCCATGCTCTCCAAAAGTTGACTATATAAGATACCAGGTACTGAAGTCGAGTTGAATTCTGGCGAAAAGGATATGGTCTTCCTTAACTGTGTTGTGTGTTCATGCCTTATTGTAAATTCATGTTTCAATGCAGTATCTATTCCTCAATTCAAATTATTTCGCTTATTTGGTAATAAAATACTTTTTTTGGTTATATCATTGAAAATTGAACGAAGACGATGTGTAATATGTGCAATATATGTGTATAACATATTTTACTATTCATAATACTCTTTCCATGTGCTAAATGAAGACGAAATTTTATCAGATACAAGAGACGTTTCTTTCTCATAATCTTCTAAAGTATCTAAAAATGACATCTCTTCATATATACATTGAAAGGAAAAAAAGATAGAGAAACGTAAAAATTTAATGTAAAATAAGGTAAAAACCAATCAGTTGCGTGCAACACCTTCCGTTCAAATTTAATGCCTGAATTAGCTTCTTCTGCTTGCATAAATCCAATTGAAATTTGTTTATCTATACAGCTTCCCATGTGACTAACTTCCTTCTGTTATTGCATTTATTAATTGCCTTAAATGCTACGACTGAAGAACATACCTTTAAGGTTTAAATGACGTGTTGCACAATTGCATTCGGGTATAGACCATTTGATTTAAAATAGGCGTTTAAGTTCCAATGTTCTCTCATTCGAGTATTTAACCGTCTAGTCGATTGACCTACGTAAGTTGATGGACAACTTGCGCATGTATATTGGTAAATATTATTTAAAGTCATATATATATATATATATAAGTATATATACATATATATATATATATAACTTTCTTGTTCCACTAATTTGATCGTTTACAATCTAATCTTGTAAATTAAGATGGATGATGAACTTAAATTAGTAATCTGATATTTTGTCTAACTGAATTTTATGATTTGTACTGCCGAATATAAAAGAAGAATAAAATGAAAAGTATTAGATTTGACAACATTTCAGAAACCTCTAATTAGAATAGGAAGAACATAATCATATTACCAGACAGTTGACCCATGCTTGGTCAATTTGGTTTGGGCTCTTTTGTGGCCAATGTCTTTTTATCTATAAACTGGTATACTACATTAAGCAAACGAATTGCATGTAGAAACTTGCTCATTTGTAATAGGTCGCGTTGCTCTGTCGCCAGTATCTAAATGTCGACAATAAGTGAAAAATGTTAATAGCGGTCAAGTATTACCATGCTTGAATTTTGCCGCAATTATCCATAATATTTTAAGACAAATTTCCGGCTCCTTACATTACGAATGTACTAAGCATGCAACTAAAGGACAAATTATATGAAAAAAGGACACTCAATATTTTGTTTAGTAAACATTTTATACTTCAATATTAAATGCCACTATATTTATAGCGGATAAATTATTCCAGTGTGTGCACAATGCCATGCGTTTCCAGTTGTAATAATTCTTCTATATATATATATATATATATATATATATATATATATATATAGTATATATATATATATATATATATATATATATATATATATATATATATATATATATATATATATATATATATATATAATTTTATGCTTTTGACTAATACACAGAAAATTTTTAATTGGAAAAGGAAACATTTAAAATCAAAGCGGATAATGGTCGGTTTATTTCTGGAATACTCAGCAGCACTTTACAAACTTCACAAACTTTCATTTATGTACATCATGGGTTTTCATCGATTAATTGGATAACAACCAACGCATTTTCCGGACAATAAGGTAAACTGAGATATGAAGCGCACTCTATATGGACGGGTCTTTCTTCACACTTAGGGCACAGCGTTTTATAAGCCGCATTTCGGACACATTACAAATGGTACATTAATAAAAGGTACATAAATTTTATAACAAACGTTTATTAATGAAAAAATTTCTTAACACAATTTATGTAAAACATTTTCCAAGCTACTGTATTCCCTATCTTTTTCACCCGCAAACCCATCGAAGTCTTCATCCTTTGTATCTGAGTTTATCAGTTTAACAATTTCATCATCGACCATGGCCGGAACCACGCCATCGCCCGAATGAGAATCGTTCCTGATACCTGTCCATTCAATTATGACTTCAGCCTTCACAAAACCGCAGACGATTGTTAAGACTGATACCTTGTTCCATGTAGTCATAATCCATTGCAGATAGAGGTGTAACTAGCCCAGCGTTGCCTCATGTCTTGCCTAATATGTGCTCGAATTTTAAATCCACTGCTCCCACGCTGTTTGCAATTTTAATCTTGAAGACGTTTAAGCACTAACATCTAGCAATTGGCGTACTATGGTTAATTCTCCTCGAAAATGCAATGCCAGGAATTTTAATCTTAAATGCTATAGCCATTTTAAAATGAAATAAACTAGAGTAGAATGTAAATATACCAGTAAAGCTTCAGTTCCCTACAATATTTCATTTCATATTTCTATAACGCCAAAGTTTTTCAAACATTTTTCTGATCATAATCCAGAAATTACGGTAGTCTCATTTTCAGTTTTACTTCTTGTTCCTGTTGCTGGTTTAATACGTGTTGATATTTGAGTGCAGTTCCTTATATGTCTGTTTGTAAGGCTCATTCGTATTATATAACAGAATGATGTTTAATATCTTGTTAATCCGATTTTCGCGTTTGGCTCCTGGTGGTTAATGTTTATCACCTCTTGCAGAAATTGAAATATGTTAAGCAGCTTTTTTGCCAAAGGCCGGCTTATTTGAGTGCATTCTAGATTTCGTAACTGGTGATGTTTTGGAATAAGCAGGTCAACTTGTGCAAGATAGTATACGTCCACACATAAATATTTACATGAATATAGACTTTTGTGGAATGCCTACTCAAAATAAGATTAATTTTGTTGAAGAATTACATGTTCTCCCTTAATCAAAAGTTTGTTTTAAATTACGAAATATATTATTTAATACATTACCATCACACCGAAATTCTCATACATTTACATGGACAAATATATTCATATATATATATATATATATATATATAAATATATATATATATATATTCTTATAATTAGGAAAACACAAATAACAAAGTGGATAAAGGCCATTTATTTCGTGAATACTAATCATCTCTTATACAATCATACATATTTATACATTTTGGGTTTTAAATTGATTATGCTATTGGTAACAAATCTGACTCGTTTTTACTAGTGTTTCTTGTTTTGACTAGTTGGTGAGTGTGTATGCGTTTGTGTTTGTGTTGTGTATGCGTGTTTGCATGTAAAGGTCATTCTCGCAGTATTGCGAAGTGATGTCTGAGATCTTGTCATTATTGTTTTGATAGCTTGAGAATTAACCATTTGTGCGCATTGTTCACTGTTACATATACAAGTGCTATTTTTCCCAGTATAGTTGATCGTTTCACCTCGTTGCGCAAATTGTGTTTCACGTGGTAACAGCGCCAGTGTGGATTGCAGTGTTAAACGCTCACATTGTTTGGAGACTTCTGTCATCGTATGCGCCTCTGTTATTTCCACTTCAGTTTGTTGCCAATCCGATTGTATGTTTATTGATTCTAGTCGAGGGCCTGTTTGTTCTTGGCTGGATACTAGTAGATTGTTGTTAAATCTTGTTATTCTTGGGCAGTCGATCATTTTGATGAAACTTTTGAACATTAAGGTCAGGTGCTTCTTGTTTCATGTAAAGGGCTTCAAAGATAAATAATATTTTTTTCTGATTTTGCTTTATGTAGAATTGTGAAATTGGTCGAATTGACAGGGTGCCCTGTTGCCAATATATGATCGGAAATAGCTGATTTTCCTGACGGTGGCAAGCCTTTGTTAATCAATTTCTGTGGCAAATGTTGCTGGATTCGGCTTATCAATTGCTTCTTCGTACGTCCGATATATGTGCTACCGCACATACATGAGAATTTGTAGACTATGAATGATTTGGAGAGAATTGGCAATTGATCTTTGGCATCCAACCTCATGATTCTCTGTGTACTAAATGTCATATTAACTTTAACACTGGGAAAGTTGTCCTTAGTTATTCTATTCAGCCGCCGTGCAATTATTGAGGCTGGTACGTCGCCTCTAAATGGTAAGTTTAGGAAAACCTGCTTGCCGGTATCCTCTCTAGTACGAATCTGCCGTGGTCTGATGTTGACATCAATGAAACGCTCTGTGTAGTTGTTCATTAGCAAAATTTTCCTGAGGTAGCCCAGTTCTTCCTCTTCTTGTCTTCAGAGCGTTTCATTGATTTCAACATCAGACCACGGCAGATTCGTACTAGAGAGGATACCGTCAAGCAGGTTTTCCTAAACTTACCATTTAGAGGCGACGTACCAGCCTCAATAATTGCACGGCGGCTGAATAGAATAACTAAGGACAACTTTCCCAGTGTTAAAGTTAATATGACATTTAGTACACAGAGAATCATGAGGTTGGATGCCAAAGATCAATTGCCAATTCTCTCCAAATCATTCATAGTCTACAAATTCTCATGTATGTGCGGTAGCACATATATCGGACGTACGAAGAAGCAATTGATAAGCAGAATCCAGCAACATTTGCCACAGAAATTGATTAACAAAGGCTTGCCACCGTCAGGAAAATCAGCTATTTCCGATCATATATTGGCAACGGGGCACCCTGTCAATTCGACCAATTTCACAATTCTACATAAAGCAAAATCAGAAAAATTATTATTTATCTATGAAGCCCTTTACATAAAACAACAAGCACCTGACCTTAATATTCAAAAGTTTCATCAACATGATATTCTTATCGACTGGCCAAGAATAACAAAATTCAACAACAATCTACTAGTATCCAGCCAAGAACAAACAGGCCCTCGACTAGAATCAACAAACATACAATCGGATTGGCAACAAACTGAAGTGGAAATAACAGAGGCGCATACGATGACAGAAGTCTCCAAACAATGTGAGCGTTTAACACTGCAATCCACACTGGCGCTGTTACCATGTGAAAACGACAACTTTGCGCAACAAGGTGAAACGATCAACTATACTGGGAAAAATAGCACTTGTATATGTAACAGTGAACAATGCGCACAAATGGTTAATTCTCAAGCTATCAAAACAATAATGACCAGATCTCAGACATCACTTTGCAATACTGCGAGAATGACCTTCACATGCAAACACGCATACACACAAACACAAACGCATACACACTCACCAACTAGCCAAAACAAGAAACAGCAGTAAAAACGAGTCAGATTTGTTACCACTAGCATAATCAATTGAAAACCCAAAATGTATAAATATGTATGATTGTATAAGAGATGATTAGTATTCACGAAATAAATGGCCTTTATCCACTTTGTTATTTGTGTTTTCCTAATTATAAGAATACTGTGTTTAAAATTGAAAAGGAATGTACATTATAAATATATATATATATATATATATATATATATATATATATATATATATATATATATATATGTGTGTGTGTGTGTGTGTGTGTGTGTGTGTGAGTGTGAGTGTGTATACATTTTGTCAATTTTGAGAAAGCATTTACGAATCTTAAAAAAATTCTGGAATGCGATTATACAGAGATAGGAGTTTAGAAGTAAAAGAAAAATTTATGTGGAAAGAGATAACGAAAGGTAAATACATAAATTAACGATTGGTCATATAAATTAAATTGTAAATATACAAAAGTTGAATTTAAAATGTGGCAAAAGCTATATGGAAAATATGTCAAAAGAGATTTGCAAAATGTGTCGCAAGACTGAAAATATACATCCTGATTAAATTTCCGGCGGTGGAAATTCTACCAATTACTTGAAGAGTTTCCAATTCTACTATACTAAGAAATTTAATTGTTATCTGATGAAAAGTGAAATGCATACTCATTAAAGGTGCGACAACGGAAAATCTTATAACAACTTGAGGAGTGTCTAGTAAAGATGAATGCCGCCTAGTGTACAAATTTCATTTATTATCATATGCAAAGGGAAATATATCCACATTGATATTCCGCCCGAGGCAATTATAATGACATCCTGAGGAGTGTCAAATAAGAATGTATGAAGACTTAAACATAAATTTAATTATTTATCTAACGCAAAGTGAAACGCATACAGATTAAATTTGCGACTAGTATGTATAGCAATTTAATAATAATTGATTGCGCGGGTGGTGGTAACAATGCTTTAAGTCAAGTTCAATGTATGCGAGACTGCTAGAGGTGAGAGCCGCATATCTAACTTTGATTTCCATATATATTCAATGCGGTTTCATCCTCGATAGTCAGTTTGCCGTCGTACTCTGATGATGATCATGGAAGGTCGAAACGCGTCAGTGCGTTGCAGCCGGCGGTAGTTTTGTTATGTTGTTCGATGACTGGTTAAATACAATGGGATTGGTGTTTACTTCAAGCACGCAAACTTGATTTAAAGAATTGTTACCACCACCCGCGCAATCAATTATTGTTTAAATTGTATTGCCTATATATGTATATGTGCGGCGAAAGCTACAAACAGTTAATGTTCGTGACTGCATAGAAATTGTGCAGCCGACATTTCCAGTCAAGTTCAATGTATACAAGACTGCTAGAGGTGAGAGCCGCATATCTAACTTTGATTTCCATATATATTCAATGCGGTTTGATTCCTCGATAGTCAGTTTGCCGTCGTACTCTGATGATGATCATGGAAGGTCGAAACGCGTCAGTGCGTTGCGGCTGGCGGTAGTTTTGTTATGTTGTTCGACGACTGGTTAAATACAATGGGATTGATATTTACTTCAAGCTCGCAAACTTGATTAGTATGTATAGCATCAGAGTGCATGGTGTATAATAAGCTCATGTCCTGTCTATACTGGCGAATTATTTTTGCAATTCATGCAAAGTTAATTGGTTTCAGATTAACGTAACTATAATGGCAAATGGACCAATAACAATGTGCTTGTCTGATCAGGTCTTGACCTGCCTATTCTAGAGCAATTTTTAAAAAATTCATGCAAAAATAAATGAATCCTTGTCAATGTTCAGGATAGCGAAAATATTCACAAATAACCGGCTACCTGTCGAAACAGATCGTGTCCTGCCTGTCCGGTCGAATTATTTCCGCATTTCTTTCAAAGTTAAATGAATTCTTATCGATCTTCCACTAACGCCAAGTGGACAAGTAATCTGTTGCGTTTCGAAACAGGTCGTGTCCAACCTATACTGGAGAATTATTTGAGTATTTCATACAAAGTTAAATTAAGTTTTATCGATTTCCCGTAGCGCGAAATGGACAAGTAATCTGCTGCGTGTCGAATCAGGTCGTGTCCAACCTATTCTGGCGAATAAATTGTGCATTTTATCCAAATTTGAATGAATCCTTATCGAAATTCCGTTAGAGCCAAATGGACAAGTAATCTGCTGCGTGTCTAATTAGGTCGTGTCCAACCTATTCTGGCGAATTATTCGGGCATTTTATGCAAAGTTGATTAAATCCTTATCGATCTTCCCTTAGCGCCAAATGCACAAGTAATCTGCTGCGTGTCGAATCAGATCGAGTCCAACCTATTCTGGCGAATTATTTGCTCATTTTATCCCAAGTTGAATGAATCCTTATCGATCTTCCCTTAGAGCCAAATGGACAAGCAACCTACTGTATGTCGAATCAGGTCGTGTCCAACCTATTCTGGCGAATTATTTGTGCATTCTATGCAAAGTTAAATGAATCATTATCGATCTTCCCTTAGCGCCAAACGGACAAGTAATCTATTGTGTGTCGATTTAGGTCGTGTCCAACATATTCTGGCGAATTATTTGAACATCTTATGCAAAGTTGAATGAATCCTTATTAGTCATCTCTTAGGACCAAATGGACAAGTAATCTCCTGCGTGTCGAATCATGTAGTATCCAAACTATTCTAGCGAATTATTTGTACATTTTCTGCAAACTTTAACGATTCCTTATGGATCTTCACTAAGCCCCAAATGAACAAGTAATCTGCTGCGTGTCGAATCAGGTCGTGTCCAACCTATTCTGGCGAATTATTTGTGCATTACATGCAAATATAATGATTCGATATCAATCTTTCATTGGAGCCAATTGGACAAGTAATCTGCTGCGTGTCGAATCAGGTCGTGACTAACCTATTCTGGCGATTCATTTGTGCATTTTATGCAAAGCTGAGTGAATACTTATCGGCATTCACTTTGCGACAAATTAACAAGTTTTCTGCTGCGTGTGGATTCAGGTCGTGCCCAACCTATTGTGGCGAATTATTTGTAAATTTTATGCAAAGTTGAATGAATTCTAATCGATATTCACTTAGCGCCAAATGGACATGTAATTTGCTGCGAGTCGAATCAGGTCGAGCCCAACATGTTCTGGCGAATTGTTTGTGCATTTTATGCAAAATTTGAATGAATCTTTATTCATCTTACCGTAGCACCAAATGGACAATTAATCTGCTGCGTGTCGAATCAGGTCGTGTCCAACCTATTCTTGCGTATTATTTGTGCATTACATGCAAATATAATGAATCATTCTCGATCTTCCATTAGCGCCAAATGGACAAGTAATGCGCTGCCTATCGAATCAGGTCGTGTCCAACCTATTATGGCAAATCATATGTGCATATAGTGCAAAGATGAATGAAGCCCCATCGATCTTCACTTAGCGCCAAATGGACAAGTTATCGGCTGTGTATCGAATAAGGTCGTGTTCAACGTATTCTGGCGAATTATTTGTGCATTTTATGCGAAAGTAGATTGAATCTTTATTCATCTTTTCATGGCACCAAATGAAAATTAATCTACTGCGTGTCGAATCACGTCGTGTCCATCCTATTTTGCCGAATAACTTGTGCATTACATGAAAATGTAATGAATGGTTATCTATCTTCCATTACCGCCAAATGAACAAGTAATCTCCTGCATGACGAATCCATCGTGCAAATATATTCTGATGAATACGAAGCTATTATGCAAATGCCAATGAAGCCTTTATCGAATTCCTTTCGCTTAGCGCCAAATGGACAAGCGGATCTACTGCGTGTCGAAAACAGGTCGTGTACAACATATTCTGGCGAATTATTTGGGCATTTATGCGAAAGTAGATTAATCTTTTATTCATCTTTTCATAGCACCAAATTAAAATTAATCTACTGCAAAAGTCGAATCAGGTCGTGTCCAACCTATTTGCCAATAACTTATATTATATGAAAAATGTAAATGAATGGTTATCTATCTCCATTACCGCCAAATGAACAAGTAATCTCCTGCATGACGAATTCAATGCGTATATTCTGATGAATAGTTTGTGCTTATTATGCAATGCTAAATGAAGCCTTATCGAATTTTGCTTAGCGCCAAATGGACAAGTGATCTACTGCGTGTCGAAACAGGTCGTGTACAACATATTCTGGCGAATTATTTGGGCATTTTATGCGAAAGTAGATTGAATCTTTATTCATCTTTTCATAGCACCAAATTAAAATTAATCTACTGCGTGTCGAATCAGGTCGTGTCCAACCTATTTTGCCAAATAACTTGTGCATTACATGAAAATGTAATGAATGGTTATCTATCTTCCATTACCGCCAAATGAACAAGTAATCTCCTGCATGACGAAGCTGGTCGTGTGCAACATATTCTGATGAATAGTTTGTGCTTATTATGCAATGCTAAATGAAGCCTTATCGAATTTTGCTTAGCGCCAAATGGACAAATGATCTACTGCGTGTCGAAACAGGTCGTGTACAACATATTCTGGCGAATTATTTGGGCATTTTAAGCAAAATTGAATGAATCCTTATCGATCTTCACTTAGTGCCAAATTGATAAGTAAACTGCTGCGTGTCGACTGAGGTCGTGTCCAACCTTTCCTGGCGAATTATTTGTACATTACATGCAAAGATAACGAATCACTATCGATCTTCCGGTAGCGCCAAAAAGACAATTAATCTGCTGCGTGTCGAATCAGGTCGTGTCCAACATTTTCTGACGAATCATTTGTGCATATTATGCAAAGCTGTATGAAGCCTTATCAATCTTCACTTGGCGCCATATGGGCAAGAAATCCGCTGCGTGTTGACGCAAGTCGTGTTCAATCTATTCTGGCGAATTATTTGGGCATTTTATGAAAAATTGAATGAATCCTTATCGATCTTCCCTTAGCGACAAATGGACAAGTAATACGCTACGTGTCGAATCAAGTCGTGTCCAACCTATTCTAGCGAATTATTTCTGCTTTACATGCAAAGATAATGAATCGTTATCGATCTTCCTTTAGCGCGAAGTGGAAAATTAATCTGCTGTGTGTGGAAACAGGTCGTGGCAAACATATTCTGGCGAATTATTTGAGCATTTCATGCAAAAGTTAAATGAATTTTTATTCATTTTCCCTTAGCAACAAATGGTCAAGTAATCTGCTGCTTGTCGAATCAGGTCGTTCCCAACATATTCTGACGAATTATTTGTGCATTATATGCAAAATTTGAATGAATCTTACTTCATCTTCTCTTAGTAACAAATGTACAAGTAACCTACTGTGTGTCGAATCAGGTCGGGTCCAAACTATACTGGTGAATAGTTTGTGCATTATATGCCCAGTTGAAAGAATCAATATTGATCTTCCTTTAGTTCCAAGAGGCCAAGTAAACTACTTTGTGTCTAATCACGTCGTGTCCAACCTATACTGGCGAATTATTTGTGCATTTTATGCACAGTTGAATGAATCCTTATCCATGTTCCCTTAGGGTCAAATGACGAGGAAAATAATTTTTTGTCGAATCAGATCGTGTCCAAACTATTCTGGTGAATTATTTGTGCATTTTATGTACAGTTGAATGAATCCTTATCGATTTTCACTTAGCGCCAAATGGACAATTAATCTGCTGCGTGTCGAATCAGGTCGTGTCAAACCTATACTGGCGAATCATGTGTGCATTTCATACAAAGCTGAATGAACCATTATCGATCTTTCTTTTTCGACAAGGTGACAAGTAAACTGCTGCCAGTCCAATTAGGCCGTATCCAACTTATTCTGGCGTATAATTTGAGCATATCATGCAAAGTTAAATGAAACCTTTTGGATCTTCATTTAGTGCCAAATGAACATGTAACTTACTGTGTATCGAATCAGGTCGTGTCAAACCTATTCTGGCGAATCATTTGTGCATATTATACAAAGCTGAATGTATCCTTATCAATCCTTACTTCGCGCCAATTGGGCAGGTAATCTCCTGTGTGTGGACTGCGGTCATGTCCAACAAATTCTGGCGAATTGTTTGGGCATTTTATGAAAAGTTGAAGAAATACATACCGATCTTTCTGTATCACCAAATGGACAAGTAAACTGCTGCCTGTCGAATTAGGCCGTATCCAACTTATTCCGGCGTATAATTTGAGCATATCATTAAAAGTTATATAAAACCTTATCGATCTTCCTTTAGCGTCAAATGGACCTGTACCTTACTGTGTGTCGAATCAGGTCGTGTCAAACGTATTCTGGGGAATATTTTTTGCATATTATGCAAAGATGAATGAATCGTTATCGATCGTCACTTAGCGCCAAATGGACAAGTAATCTGCTGCGTGTCGACTGAGGTCGTGTCCGACCTATTCTAGCGAATTATTAGGACATTTATGCAAATTCGAATGAATCCTTACCGATCTTCCTTTATCACCATGTGGACAAGTAATCTGCTACCTGTCGAATGAGGCCGTATCCAACTTTTTCTGGCGTATAATTTGAGCATATCATGCAGAGTTAAATGAATCCTCATCGATCTTCCTTTAGCGACAAATGGACATATATTCATCTTCCCTTATCACCAAATGGACAAGTAATCTGTTGCCTGTCGAATCAGGTCGTGTCCAACCTATTCTGGCGAATCATTTGGGCATTTTATGTAAAGCTGAATGAATCCTTATCGATCTTCCCTTAGCGCCAGATGGACAAGTAATTTGCTGCGTGTCGAATCAGGTCGTTCCCAACATATTCTGGCAAATTATTTTTGCATTTTATGCAAAAGTTAAATGAATCTTTCTTAATCTTCCCTTTGCAACAAATGGAGAAGTAATCTGCTGCCTGTCAAATCAGGTCGTGTCCAACCTATTCTGGTGAATTATTTTTGCATTTTTTGCATGGTTTAATGAATCATTATTGACCTTCACTTAGCGAGAAATGGACAAGTAACCTACTGTGTGTCGAATCAGGTCGGGTCCAAACTATTCTCGCGAATTATTTGAGCATTTTATGTCGTGCTGAAAGAATAATTATCGATTTTCCCTTTGTACCAAGAGGCAAAGTAAACTACTTTGTGTCGAATCACGTCGTATCCAACCAATCCTGGCGAATTATTTGTGCATTTTATGCACATTTGAATGAATCATTATCGATCTTCCATTAGTTCCAAATGGCCAAGTTAACTACTTTGTGTCGATTCAGGTCGTGTCCAACATATTCTGGCGAATCATTTTTGTATTTTATGCTTGATTTGAATTAATCCTTTTTGATCTTCCCTGAGCACCAATTGGGCAAGTAACCTACTGTGTGTCGATTCAGGTCGTGTCCAAGCTATTCTGGCGAGTTATTTGTGCATTTTAAGCACAGTTGAATGAAATCTTATCGATCTTCCCTTAGTGCTCAATGGTCACGAAAACTACTTTCTGTCGAATCATGCCGTGTCCAACCAATTCTGACGTATTATTTGTGCATTTTATGCAAAAGTTGAATGTATCCTTAATGATCTTCCCTTAGCGCCAAATGGACGAAAAACCTAATGTGTCTCGAGTCAGGTCGTGTAAAGCCTATTCTGGCGAATTTTTTGTGCATTTTTTGCACAGTTGAATGAATCCTTATTGATGTTCCCTTAGGGACAAATGCCCAGGTAAATTACTTTGTGTTGAATCTGGTCGTGCCCAACATATTCTGGCGAAATATTTGTGCATTTTATGCAAAACTTGAATAATTCTTTATTCATATTACCTTAGCACCAGTTGGAAAATTAATCTGCTGCGTGTCGAATCAGGCCGTGTCCAACCTAATCTGGCTAATCATTTGTGAATATTATGCAAAGTTGAATGAATCGTTATCGATCTTCCCTTAGCGCCAAATGGAGAAGTGATCTTCTGCGTGTCGAATCAGGTCGTGTCCAACCTATTCTGGCGAAATATTTGTGCATTACATGCAAATATAATGAATCGTTATCGATCTTCCATTAGCGCCAAATGACCAGTAATCTGGTGTGTGTCGACTCAGGTCGTGTCCAACCCATTCTGGCGAAATATTTTGGCATTTCATGCAAATATAATTAATCGTTATCGATCTTCCATTAGCGCCAATTAGACAAGTAATGCGCTGCGAATCGAATCAGGTCGTGTCCAACCTATTCTGGCTAATCATTTGTGCATATTCTGCAAAGTTGAATGAATCGTTATCGCTCATCCCTTAGCACCAAATAGGCAAGTGATCTTCTGCGTGTCGAATCAGGTCGTGTCCAACCTATTCTGGCGAAATATTTGTGCATTACATGCAAATAAAATGAATCGTTATCGATCTTCCCTTAGCGCCAAATGACCAGTTATCTGTTGTGTGTCGACTCAGGTCGTGTCCAACCCATTCTGGCGAAATATTTTGGCATTTCATGCAAATATAATGAATCGTTATCGATCTTCCATTAGCGCCAAATAGACAAAAAATGCGCTGCGAATCGAATCAGGTCGTGTCCAACCTATTCTGGCTAATCATTTGTGCATATTCTGCAAAGTTGAATGAATCGTTATCGCTCTTCCCTTAGCACCAAATGGGCAAGTGATCTTCTGCGTGTCGAATCAGGTCGTGTCCAACCTATTCTGGCGAAATATTTGTGCATTACATGCAAATAAAATGAATCGTTATCGATCTTCCCTTAGCGCCAAATGACCGGTAATCTGTTGTGTGTCGACTCAGGTGGTGTCCAACCCATTCTGGCGAATTATTTGGGCATTTCATGCAAATATAATGAATCGTTATCGATCTTCCATTAGCGCCAAATAGACAAGTAATGCGCTGCGAATCGAATCAGGTCGTGTCCAACCTATTCTGGCGAAAAATTTGTGCATTTTATGCAAAGCAGAATGAATCCTTATCGATCTTCCATGAGCGCCAAATGGACAAGTAATTTGCTGCGTGTCGAATCAGGTCGTGTCCAACCTATTCTGGCGAAATATTTGTGCATTACATGCAAATATAATGAATCGTTATCGATCTTCCCTTAGCGCCAAATGACCAAGTAATCTGTTGTGTGTCGACTCAGGTCGTGTCCAACCCATTGTGGCGAAATATTTGGGCATTTCATGCAAATATAATGAATCGTTATCGATCTTCCATTAGCGCCAAATAGACAAGTAATCCGCTGCGAATCGAATCAGGTCGTGTCCAACCTATTCTGGCGAAAAATTTGTGCATTTTATGCAAAGCTGAATTAATCCTTATCGATCTTCCATGAGCGCCAAATGGACAAGTAATTTGCTGCCTGTCGAATCAGGTCGTGTCCAACCTATTCTGCTGAATTATGTTTGCATTTTATGCAAAGTTAAATGAATCCTAATTGACCTTCCCTTAGCGCCAAATAGACATGTAAACTACTTTGTGTCGAATCAGGTCGTGTCAAACCTATTCTGGCGAATTATTTGTGCATTTGATGCACATTTGAAAGAATCATTATCGGTCTTCCCTTAATACCAAAAAGCCAAGTAAACTAATTTGTGTCGAATCAGGTCGTGTCCAACATATTCTGGCAAATTACTTTTGCATTTTATGCAAAATTTCAATGAATCTTTAGTGATCTTCCCTTAGCGCCAAATGGACAAGTAAACTACTTTGTGTCGAATGAGGTCTTGTCCAACCTATTCTAGCGAATCATTTTTGCATTTTTGCAAAAGTTGAATGAATCCTTATTGATCTTTCCTTCGCGCCAAATGGACAATAAAGATGACTTTCCGCGAGGTGCATTCGCGAGTTTTTGCTTTACACTATCAGTTTCACAAATATCCGATTGGTATCCATTTTCCAGTATGTATCGATTTTTTCTTCTCTCAGGCTGTATGCGTATTAGTCCATTTTTTCCGAAAGCTTCTACATCATTTATACTAACCATTGAAAATGCGATGTTAAACATTCTTTGTTTAGTGGCGACGTTTCAGTGTCTTCTATCCAGCACCATCATCAGGCCACTGTATATATATATATATATATATATATATATATATATATATATATAAAGACAATTGCTAGCTGTTAACCATGAATATTTTCTATTATTATTATTCATTTATTACGTTATTCACACCTTATATAAATATATAAAATACATATAAATACATTTATATTTATATTTATACATATATATCTATGTATATATATATATATATATATATGTATATATATATATATATATATATAAGCAACAGTATGGGTCAAATATATCTCATCCTAAATATATATGCATATATATATATAATTAATTGTTTTTTCTCTTTATTTGATAATTTAATCTAATTATTTATTTATTTATTCACACCTTATATAAATATATAAAATACATATAAATATGTATAAAACATATACATAAATTTAAGTAACAGTGTGAGTTTAATATCTTATACGTAAATTATAAGCAATTAGGAACGCAATGACCGGAGAGAGCGTGCTTGTGGTTTCCACCATTTCTCTAATTTTAAAGGATATCGGGTTTCATTTTGATTTTATTTTCAGATTCTCGGGATTTCTTGTCTGATTTCATCTCTAGGATCCACCAGGAATTTACCTACACTATAGGAGACTTTTGCGAGATTAAATTTTCCCTACGTTGGTTTGGTAGCGCCTGTGGAGATCCGTGCACATGATTAATCCCCGACTTTTTCTCGATGGGTGATGAGAGCAGACGTATGCGAATGATCACAAGTGTATTGTAAATAATACTGCGTATGAAATCATAAGTAGTCGAAATTGACCGTGCTCTAGATGGCAATAAAGTTAAATTTTAACACAAATTAATGTCTTAAACACCAGTCACAGTCAAAACTAAATTGTCCATGCACTAGACGGTAGCAAAATGTACGCTGTTTATAAATTTGCATGTCTTACACTCAAGCAATTATTCTTTCACAAATGTCTGAATTGAAATGAATATATGCAACCGATTGAAAATACATGATGATATGAACATAGTCACTGTTAAAAGTTGTCACTGAAAATAAATGGATAAAATTCGTGTAAAGACTTCAATGACAAAAATTCACAAATAATTAGTTCACTGTTTGCTATGTTTTTAACTTATGTCATTATAATAATCCATTGTTCTCTGAAATTCGGATAGGCATAGTTAAATGTGAACAGTAAATCCCTTGCGTAAACTGCGAATAATCCAACTGAGCGAAATAAATCCACTGTGACACAATAATCCACCGCATGTTCCATGCGTATCGCGCGCGGGTGTGTATATTTAATAAACAACCCTATTAATTACAAATAAAATTGCAGTTCAAGAAATCTCAATTAAAACTGCTTGAAACTAACAGAGATTGTTTCTAAAATCACAGTTAAGAGAAATATTGTGTAAGAACCGAGTTAGATTATTTGACCTTAAAGAGCAC
>JAQBSW010006236.1:0-50307 GCA_029291075.1 Eudiplozoon nipponicum | reverse complement strand
TAGTTAGGACATATATTGTGTTTAGTGTGCAGCAGAGTGACTCGGTAGTTAGAACAGCAGATTCTGAAACAGACGTGCCCAGGTTCGAGCTCTCTCTGCGGCAAATTCTGGGCAGTATGTGATGAGTTCCGAATAAGGGCAAAACCGGTCTACTGGACGAACTGCCTTTTCCACACTATACATTGCTTAGTTTATATTTAAAAAATTATGTAAATAATAGGTCAGGTGTTTATATGAAGATCACAACCTTTATTAAAAGTAAAGTTGAGATTTTTTCCAGTTGGACATTCATCGGAAATGAACCTTACGAGCTAGAACAACACACGCAGTTCTGAAATTTAAAAAGTTTCAGGCCATGCTGATCATGATCAGGGGAATCCAACGTTCATGTTTCAGGTTCCAGCTAAACTGTAAATGCTTAGAATAGGGTTCGTCAGCATATAGAAGTCTGAAGATAATTCACTTGGACACTACGAACATTTGCTTGGAAAGTCTGAGGCGGGGTTAATAACCATTAAGGGTCCAATGTGTTTCATATAGAGTAATTGTGAGTATTCGCAGAATTCTAAAAAGAGTACCTCAATAAGACCGAGAATCTTGTAAGTAATCGGCAGGGGATTAAATCAGTTCATGAAGATAATTCAAGTAAGTCACCAGGAACAATACCGAGGAATATGTCGTTCGGGATGTTTTCACGTACTCAATTTTCTTGTTAAGGCAGGCGCTTTTAGGACCATATTGTGGCCAAATATTGTGGAACTATAATGCTTTACAGATGATGAACAACTGTGGCCCTCGTGTGGTAGCCCTTTAGGAGTCGAGGAGATAAATGAGTGGTCGGAGACATAAGGAAAGAAAATCTTACATCAAGTGGAATACTCTGGTCGCTAATGTGAATTATATCATAAATGGATCCCAGGACTAGATCTATAGGTAAGTTGTTCAGAATCACGGAGGTGTTGAACCAATATTGGTGAGTTCATTCGTTATTCCTCAACTACGTATGGCTCATTATTTTTCCGATGAAGTTAAAAGACATGACAGTTCGCTTCACACAATACAGAGTAAGAGCAATTTTTGCTGCATGATTCACAGTTTGATGTAGAGCAGTTCTAGCAACAACGTGGTCAAAATTAATTTTAATCAAGGTTGCGATCTTGATATAAACACCTGACCCATTATTTACTTACATTTGTCAGTATAAACTAAGTATTGTGTAGTGTATTTTAACATGGTCACAAGTTTGCATCGAGATGTACTGAACGATTAAGACGAATACACAGTCTTCCTACAATGTTAGTAACAATGTTTATTCGGCACAGAGCACAGTTAAAGATAAGTTAAGTCGTCTAGCTACAAACAAGAACGTATTTAGTCACTAAATGTCTTCCGATTTGAAGCTGATATTGGACGTCTACGAGGAGACAAAGAATAGTTGTATGACCTAATTTGTAGAAGAGATGATAAAAAGAAATATAAATGGAAAAATAGGTTTCACAATTTCTTGGTATAGACAAAGAAATCGAGAAGCTAACACATTGAAGGACGGAACTTTGGAGACCGTAACTGAGACGCAATTTCTGACATTGAGCATACCAGTAATAAGAGAGTTTTATGAACAAGACTATGGCGTCAAGAGGAACAAATAAAATAATTATCTAAATGGAAGCGTACATTAATTTACACCATGTTAAATTGTTAATATTTATCCTGCAGAACTGTCAGTGAGAAATGTCAATGTTGGTGTCCTTGTATGTGAATCAAATTATTTTTCCGAAATATTACACGAAATATGTTGTTCGACGACTGATTAGATACAATGGGATTGGTGTTTACGGCAAGTACGCAATCTTGATTTTAAGAACTATATGAAATCTTTTTAAGAACTAAGAAATCTCGCGTATATATATAAATATTGATGGTTACATAAAAGGGGTGTATGAACCCTACCAAAAGAATATTTTTTCGATTAAATCCAATCTGTGTAAATAAATTGAAAGCTGAAGTCGCGTTTTTATTCTGTCGTGTATTGAATGAAATGTTGAGTATCTTCTGGTGGAATGATGTCTATCACATTACAAGAAATCGGGACTGGCTTGGTGGAAATAGAAATTGAAAGCGTCACTGACGAGAATCCAATTAAAAGTAAGACTGGCCAAAGGTAAATAATTCGGAAAAAACTAAAATGGTACATATATCTAAGATTCTGTCGTATGGTAGATATATTTTGCAAATCATAACTGAATACTTCGGATTCTAGCCCAGGCCGCAGTGATTCGAGATTTATTATAGAGTGTCATAGAAAGACTAAAAAGGTCTAGTAATTGAGTCAAAATTTGCTTTCTTATGCTGTTTATTTTATACCGATTAAAAATATTGTCTAAACCTATATTCCTTTGCAAAGCAATATATGAAAACTAATATGTAAACACATCATCAATGAATCTTCAAACCTAACAGACGAACTCTAACTTTAAAAATTCATGAAAACAGAATGGTCTCACCTGAGCTTCAAAATTGTTGACTAATATTCCATTTGATACAAGACATGTAGTATTGTATGACATGATTTAAAAATGAAACTTAAAACCTTCAAAATGCATTATTGACCTCGACGATCTCATGTACTGTTCACCTTTGATTATCATTTGATTATCATCCAGTAGAATGGTTTCGTCCTTATTGGGAACGCATAATGTACTGTCCAGAATTTGCCGCGGACAGGGCTCAAACCTTCGGCAGAGCACCAGATCCCGAATCAGACGTGCCCAGGTTCGAGCCCTGTCCGCGGCAAAATCTGGCCAGCACATGATGAGTTCCCAATTAGGACGAATCCGGTCTACTGGATCAAATGCCTTTTCTACACTATACAATTCTTCGTTTATATTGACATATGTAATTAATAGGTCAAGTGCTTATTTCAATATCGCAACCTTGATTAAAATAATTTTTATCACCGCCCGCGCAACCAATATTCGTTTAAGAATACGTTTTGCCATAGATTTTACGTTACACATTTTTAAGTATTATCGGTGGTTTAATTTAAGCAAATTGCATCAGTGGGAATTCTTCTACTAGCCAACTATTGCCAATATAAAATAATGGTAAAAATTATAAATTCCAGAGCGATATCTAATTCAGACAATCTCACTTAACATTGAACTAAGATCCGTCCATTTCGTTAGTTAAATTTAGGAGATCTACGTATATAAATTAAGATGGTTGTTGTTATTTTGCATATGTCTGCGTAAGAATTATTGCTATGCTAATGAATTTGGCTTCCATGAAATTGTAATCATCTACAGAAATTTGTTGCACAAAAAACGATATAACTGATAGAGCGGTAGGTTAGTTAGAAATAGTTAAATAATCTTCATAGTAGATAAAAAATATTTTTATTTACCCAATGTGTCGTGGATTGCACCACGTCTTTTTCTGCAGCGTTTCGTCAAACTTGTCGAACAGGTAATGCCCAACGGCAGGTGATGCGTGTGTGCATGTTGATGATGTTGATGATGAGGTTGTTGTGGATTATGCACATGCTGGTGAGAATGATGAACATTCGGCTGTTGACTATGATGAAGACTGTTAATTGGACTGAGTCTGTGATGCGTATCAGGATGCGGAGCAATCGAAACCTGTGACGTATGATCCGGATTACCTGTATGATGATGGTGTATGTCAGAATTGATGCGAGAGTGAGACGGGTGATGAAGCGAAATTTGATGTCGCATGTGACTGGCGTTTTGTATGAGAGGATTCATTGTTGAGTAGGAATTGGGTTGCTCCACGAAGCAGTTATTTCCAATTTGTTGGGAGAGATGGTGTCCAAGCACACCTGAAAGGGGAGGAGAATTTGTTCTTGACATCGTCGAACGACTGAGCGATAGAGAAGGCAAGTTCAAATGGCTGCTTTCTTGCGCTCCTGGTGAAAGTGACTGAAATGCGATAGGCTGTTTTGCATTTATTGGCGAATACAGAGAATTTGGCGAGCTACGCCTGCTCTGAGCATGAATGGGTGTTGATTTCTTGTTTCCCAAAATAGGAGGCGGGTTTTGGTTATGCACTTGAAAATGACTTCCGCCATTTAAGAAATCTTTCGGTGATGTTTTGTGATCTTCTTTCAAGGGTGCAAAGTAGCTCAATGAGGCAAAAGACTGGTCATTGGGCAGGTGGCTTGGGGGGAGTTGAGTGAGCTTGTAATCTGTAGGCACATTTTTAAACCCGTGGTGCATTGCTCCACAATCAGAGTACATGGGCGAGTTTTGCGTTTGATCCAAAATTGGATTAAATTCTTTTGGAGATAATGACCCAACCAGTCTGCCTGGAAATTCTGTCATAGCAGGACAACTTTCTCCAGCTGTGGGCCTTAATGTTGTATAGCACGTATTTGATTTTTTGTGGCAAGATTTCTCCAGGTCTAATACACTAAAACACGTGTCAAAAGTACCTGCAAGAGAAGCATTTCGAAAATCCTTTCCAACTGGTTCGGACGGTGGAAATTTTGCGTGCACTTCACTATTAGTATGAATATCTAAACGTGCTACAGGTGAATTAATTGTTTTCAAATTGAACGGAAACTGCGGTGAAGATTGACAAGTGAAGGCAAAAGTTTTACCAAAATCGTCCGTTGGGGAATCCATAAAGTTGGAAGACGGCACTAATGATTTGGGAATAGAGATATTGGTGACAGTAGTGACTGGAGATATGATGGGGGATGCAATACAGTTTACTGATCTCTCTGTGGAATTTGCCTCATAACTTCCGACAAATTTGTTGGAGTACGGCATTGGTAGATCAATTTTCCCAAAAGCAGCCACTGTGTTGCTTTCTGGATCACTGGATGAGCCAAATATAGCGTCCTGTTGGCCGCCTGGTCCAAATTGTCCGACCATAATAGATGATGTTGTTGAAACTAACCGAGATTTCTGTTCATAATCTAGGCTACATTCATTTCCTGTATAAATGGTGGAGAAGACTAGATTTGAGTTCTTTTCAGCCACGCCCTCTGTGTATTTCGTCAATGTTTTGTGCAAATTCGATTCCGAATTCTGTTGAATCTACATTTTTTGACAAAAATAATGCGTTTATTTTCAATTGTGATTTATTAAATTAAAAAATTCAACTGTGCACAGAATTTTAGGCAAAACCTCATCCAAAAGTTATTATATTTCAAGAATAAAATTCAATAGATGTTAACATAATAATCTATGCATCAGAAGTAATGAATAAAAAGATTTCACATGACTAAACATATAGTTTTATAGAAGTTGGTTTCCTTGGTTGCGCAGTGCGGTCATTAAATTTAACGCATCCCCATTTTTTTCCTGGGTAGTCGATTGGCACTCTCGGTTGTGCAATGATCCGATTGATTCCCATTCTCCAAGTACACGTTGATGTCGACTTTGTGCTGGCTGGGTGCTGATTTAACTCCTCACTGCCAAGGCTTCCACACCATCCCTACTATCCACAGCAAATGATGTCCGTTCTAATCTTGGTTGTATGACGACGTGTCGGTACCTCGTTTCTTGTATCACCTTTAGAATTCTAATAACACAGAGTGCACTGCCCACGAAATAAAATCGTGGATACGTTAAATATACTTTTGGCACTGAAAATTATTTTTTTAATTCTAATCTCCTCCTTGGTTGCACCGATTTTATTGACATTCAGACTATTTCTTGATTGAGGTTTGTAACACGCCAACTTTCAACCTCGACAATTCAGGAGCCATTTCTAGCCCTTTATCAGAAGTATGCGTGGTCATGATTAAGACAGAGAAATAATCTTAGTTTGCAAAGTAGCTCCAAATTTTATTTATTCATTTGCTGATACAAAAATCTTACATTTTATTGCACAACTAGATGCTAGATTGTCATGCATAATCACTAGTAAAATCATACCCCATTTTGCTTGGAAATGAGCTAGAAAGCTTTAAAATATTCGCAATATTTTCCTTAGCTACTGATGTTCTAACCTTTCTATCGAAATTAAAATCTGTTGCAACCATTACCGCACAGTGATCAACTGATGCTTTTGGTCCAGATTCATTTTGCATAAAATCCAATTTCATTAAGACCTTATTAGATGTCTCTTCCCCTACCTCTCTTGAGTACGCACTCAACTGAAATATATATTTTAGTCTAAATAACTCAATTTCCTTATGTTTTAAAGGGTTGTTGCGCAGTGCAAGCTTCATATGATGACTTACCGCGAGGTGTGTTCGCGGTTGGTTGCTTTGCATTATCAGTTTCACAAAGATCCGATTGATCACCATTTCCCAATACGCGTCTGTTTTGTCTTCGATCAGGTTGAGTGCGTATTAGTCCCTTTCTTCCGAAGGCTTCAACATCGCCATTTATGGATTTGACTTTTAACACACAATTAGCTTTTGACTTATCAAAGCTTTTCCATGCTTGATTTCGTACAAAATATAATTTATATTTTAACATTTTCATTACTATTATCTGCTCTCTCTCTCTCTCAGACATGAAACAATTATATATATATATATATATATATATATATATATATATATATATCTGATGCTTCATATCCGTGTACTAATTTAAATGAAGATTGAGAATTATGTAAGTTTATTTTGATAGCATGTCAAAGAAAATATACGTGCATTAGTTATCGTAAATGGTGGAAAAATTAAAAAATTAAAATTATATAAAAAACAAGTCTTTTGTAAAACTAGTTCGTGTTGAATGCTCGCAAGAAACGACATTACTTAAAATTGGCCATTTAGTTAATTATTTAGCAATTAATCAGCAAAATATTGGTCACAGTCAATTAATTTTGCCTTCAGTTTATATTTTAAAAATTTAGTTTAGTTCAGGAACTGACTATTCTGAGATATTCTGTTTCTTGTTCATCCACTGTGTCGTGATAACATTTCATTAGTTGAAATGGGACCTGAAGGGTATGCTAAAGTCAGCACGAGCAATATATTATAATCCCATGTACCAAAGTGTTTCGTGTTTTATTGCGACTCATCAGTTGGAGCTGGAAATACGCCCTATACCTATTATGTATTTCGTCGAGATATGTGAGTTCGTCAGATGGTACAAACTACCATATGAGCAGATATTCAAGCAAAAATCGAGTTAAATTCATATGAAGCATTCAGCAATACAACATCAAAACCAACTCCCTGTGTTTAACGTATACCGAGCCTCAAAATGATAACAATTCAATGATTTTTTTGAGAAAACGATCCTATGCAGAACGCCAATACAGTGGTATCTAGATTGGATAAATTTCACAAAAATTGTGAATCAAAATCCATTCGTAATGCCTGGTACTCCAGAAAATCCACATATTCTGGCCTCCGTCAACATATCATATTTATTATGTGATAACATTTCGTGGTAAGGCGAAACTCATTCAATTAAATATACAAGTTATATATTGTCTGATGCGGAGAATCAATAAGTATGTACTTTTTTATTAGTTGTTGCTTACCTCTTAACAAATAAGTTGAAATATCACCACAGTCAATGTGAACGAATGGTAAGTCTACTTTATATTTGGTCCAGATATATCGTACAGTTTTAACTTGACATTTTATCCAAATATTTAAGCAGTAAGTGTCAACTTTATGTATAGGCATTAGTATTGCAACTTCAACGCAAACACGCTATGTAAATTGTGAACGAAACATTTTAATCATCCAACTCCATGACTTTGTAACGATTTAATTCACCCATGGCTACATTATCTACGTCTTTCTGTATAAACAAATTGTCGAATCCTTTTAACGTACGTTTTGTGCTTCCTGGTTAACTACCGCTACGATTTGTTGCAATACTCTAAAAAAATTTATATATTATGTCAAGTCATCTCCTGTTTTCCCCCAATTTCATAAACCAATTTCCTGTGGGGATTCAGAAGAACTGTTGGATTATACCGATTTTTAACCAGAATTCAAGTGTCAATGTAACTGCACGTTTAGTTAATATTAAACATTTCCGATTCTTAAGGCCATACACGAACTTTGATTTTGCCTCAATATTCCCTACCCAATGCGCACACAAAAGCCAATTGCATTGTAAATTAATTATTTAAATTGATTTTTGGCTATACAATAGCAATTATTACCTTTTCGACATCACACAATTCGTTACTGCGTTTAAAATCGTCAACATTACCAACTTCATCATCGGAATCACCCATATTCCCAGCTCGATTCTCTGTGACACTAGTATTAGATGACATACCCATTGCAGAGTTGACTGACGTAACGTGTCGTAAGTCATCATCCATTGCAGAAACTGTTTCTGAACGATTACCACGCTCGTCCTCTACAATTACTCGCCATTTTGCTATTTCAGCACGTGAAGCCAGTTTCGAATCCTTACCTTCCTTCAGTATATTATTAGCACCTTTTCTCCTACCAAACCTGGTTGAAGATGCAGAATTTGTTAAAATGTTAGGATCAGTGCAGGTTCTACAGGATGCACTTGAGCCACAAACATGAGCAGGATCGTGGCCTAGTTCAGCATCGCTATGTTCACTAAACTTGGACTGGTCAGCAGTTCCACTGCCAAGAATGGACTCGGATGTTTTATCCAATGTGTGAGGAGCAGCTAAATGCATTGGACACACAGGTTGTCCAGAACGAATTCCATATCGATCGCCTGGTCGTAGTACGCAGAAGCAAACAGCACAAGTAAAGCAGGCGACATGAAATACAGCGGCATTTGGGACTCCTCGGTCGCTGACTCGATTCAGTCTCGTCGAGCATTCTGTCTCCGTTAGTCGATTATCTGGTTGACAACTGTCATCTCGTATTTCCTCTGTATTATGTTCAATGCAAAATGGTACTATTATGCAAAATTGATAGGTAGGACAAAATACAAAATTACTATAAACCGATGGTAAGTTTTCTGAATATCAATAAGTATTAATGCAATTATTTTTTTAAATTTGCGAGGCCTATTAGGCACAGCAACTAGTAATTTTGCTGTTGGTAGGAGAACTTGATTTAAGTTTATTTATTATTCTTGACCATGGTTGCAAAGTAGACAATCTAATAAGGATTAATTCAAAAATGTACAATTTGCAAAAGCTGCAAAAAGAATTCTTATTGGGGCTGAGTGGGAAATGTGCAGCCTAATATCAAATTATGTACAGTTTAAAAGGGACTACTAGGAGTGAGGGACGCATTTCAGAGTGGCCAGGTGGCTTAGTGTTTAGACAATCAGACTCAAAATCAGACATGCCCAGTTTTTAGCTCTGCCCGCGGCAAATTCTCGCCAGTACGTGATGAGATCTCAATAAGGACGAAACCGGTCTACTGGATGAATTGCCTTTTCTACATTATACAATGCCTAGTTTATATTGACAAATGTAGCTAATTAACGTGTCAGGTGCTTATATCAAGATCGTAACCTTGATTATAATAATTTTACATACATTTCAGAGTGGCCAGGTGTCATTGTGTTTAGAGAAATAGACTCCAAATCATACGTGTCCAGTTTCGAGCCCTCCTGTGGCAAATTTTTGATAGTACGTAAAGAATTTCAAAAAAGGCTAAAATCGGTCCACTAGATAAATTACCTTTCATAAATTAAACAATTCTAAGTTTATTCTGACATATGTATGTTTATAATGGGACTGACGTTTACATTAAAATTCTATGGCATAAACAATCATAATTAAATGACACATGAAAAAATATGTGGCTCTTTAATTGATCCTGATCATCGGTCTTGGTTCATCGTCAATTCAATGAAAGTTACCGGCAATTAAACAATAATTGATTGCGCGGGTGGTGGTAACAATTCTTTAAATCAAGTTTGCGTGCTCGAAGTAAACTCTAATCCTATTGTATTTAACCAATCGTCGAACAACATAACAAAACTACCGCAAGTCACAACGCACTTATGCGTTTCGACCTTCCATTATCATCATCAGAGTACGACGGCAAACTGATCGCATTGCAAAATTAGATATGCGGCTCTCACCTCTAGTAGACTTGCATACATTTTACGTGATTGGAAATGTCGGTTGCACAATTTCTATGCAGTCACGAACATTAGCTGTTTGTAGCTTTCGCCACGCACACACAAACACACATATAAATATATATATATATATATATATATATATATATATATATATATATATATATATAGAAAATAAAATTGTTGTTCGACGACTGGTTAAATAGAAGGTTGGTGCTTACTTCAAGCTCGCCAAACTGATTTACAAGAATTATCACACCATACAATCAATTGTTTAATTTTATTGTTTATATATATATATATATATATATATATATGTGTGTGTGTGTGTGTGTGTGGCGAAAGCTACAAACAGCTAATTTTCTTGACTGCATAGAATTTGTGCAGCCGAAATTTCCAGACATGTTCAATGTATGCGAGATTACTAGAAGTGAGAACCGCATATCTAAATTTGATTTCCATATATATGCAATGCGGATTGATCCTCACTGGTCAGATCGCCATCGTACTCTGATGATGATCATGGAAGGTCGAAATGCGTCAGTGCGCTGCGACTGGCGGTAGTTTTGTTATGTTGTTCGATGACTGGTTAAATTCAATGGGATTGGTGTTTACTTCAATCTTGCAAACTTGATTTAAAGAAAAGTTACCGGCACTCCTATTGTGAAATCATGGAAAAGCAGAACATTATATTTTGAGTTGTGAATGTACAAAATGCTTGACAACAGGAAGTGATTCGTTAATATATTGGTAGTAATGCAAGTGCACGGTGGTTCCGAAGGACTAATCTTGGCATTAACTTCAATATCTGTTTACCTGCTGATGCAACTGGTATATACCGATGTCTTAATATCCTATTAGTGAGTTGACTAACAGTACACTTTTATGTAAGTCATAGTTTGTGTTTCATGACGTTCAACACTCTATCGTTAATTTTATTATACCTGTTTCCGCGCAAAAGCCAGTGGTTCATTGACAGAAGTCTATTTTCCGTTTACACCAGTGTAAAATAATAAATTGAATGTTAGTACTGTCGTTCAACTTTGCCTTGATATAACAACTGCATAGTTTTTATACATTCTTGGCAGCTGATAATTAACGTATATAAATTTATGTTTCAGCAAGGTATACTTTTTGACTAATTCGTTCATACAGAGCCAAAATAATAGGCTACCATCCGCGCAATCATTGAAGAAGTACCTATCCGCATGAAAATTGTTTAATTTGATGTGCACATGCCTTTTGTGCTTATTGGCTATTCATTAGTAGGAGCTGGTACTCGCCTCAAAAGCGCCAATTATATAGTCACGAAATGCAGAAGATTGCACCATAAAACTGTCCGAAAAAATTTGCAGTGGGTTTGAGTCAAATGCTGGTTCCTCCTGATTAGATGCCAGTAAGCACACAACTCGTGCACAAGTGAGATTAAATTCTTTTTTTTCTGCTTACTTCAACCTATTCTATTGCCCATTTATGTAAAAACTTGTGACTGGCTACATCATTCCCGATGCTATGACAGCCGAATGCCAATTTTAAGATAGATCAGTTTGTCGCAAATTTGTCGCCATTAAGAGGCAAAACTCCACTACATATTGGACTGAATAACTTTGGCTACGGAGTGCGAATGATATGACTTTGATTTGCGGCGGAGACAAACACAAAACATCTCATTAAATTGACAAAGCATTTAGACTTTATGCATCAGACGTGACATATATAGTAACAAGTTATACCTAATAAGACAGGAAGAATATTTACGTCAGCTTGTACGAAAGGAGTAACTCCATTTACACATATTCTGCTCCCAACTTGAACGGTCATCAGTACCAAACATCATACGCACTAAATATTTGGCCTAGTTATTGGTAACAGTTGGATTGATGGCCATAGCACAAAGTCAGCTGATGCAACTTCGCTGCCAAAATTAGTTTTTACGTTACCTCTGCAGCTTACAGCTACTCACGTGTAACACCAGCAAATTTAGAAATTGTTTTTACATGCCTGAATAGTTATTAGAGAACAGCATCAATTTGAACGCCCAAATTTAATTATTTACTTGGCATACACCTGAAAGTTGCGAATTCAATCATAAACATATTTGCTATACCAAGAAATTTTTCACTCACACGAAATTTTGGATAGCTATAAAAAAATTCTAATTAATGCAAAACGAAATATAAGAACTTATTTCTATCTAAGGAACTAGTTTTGTCTCGATATATATCGGGATTGCAAAATGTTGACCATGCTAGAGGTTGTGGTCTGAAAGTTGATTGATCTCTGGAAATGGCTTCTGCCTAATTTAGTTAGAAAATCAGATAAGGCTGTGACATGAAACTTATTCTCTCCCAAAAGACAATCGACCTGTTTATTTATATAATATCAAACGTCAGCTACTTACCGTTTTTCGACAATGCAGAGATTTTTTTAGCTTCAAGTGGCAGATGAGATTCAAAATTAATTGTACTAGCAAGGGTAGGACAGCGCAACACAAGATCGGTTGGGCGAACTGGTTGATGACATCGCTCGCATAACACCACGTTAGGACCACGCGAGACTGCATGCGCAAAGCTGCTTTTCTTCATAACTGCCGTAGTTGCTGCTGTAGACGATGATGATGATGATGATGATGATGATGGTGTCGTGGAAGATGAGGACGAGACCGCAAAAGAGCAGGTTACTGATGAAACTTGTTTAACTGCTGAAGATGAGGATAAAAACAGGCTATCGATGTGGTCCAGTTGCGATTCCTCCCATGTGAGGGAATGGGAGCATGGCGAAATATTCTGGTTGACAGATACCTCTTCAGTTGCCTCAATTTTGTCAGAAGGTAACTTCAAATTTTCCGTTCCTCTTATAGTCCCAGGCGATATGGAATACTGTGAGAAACCAATTCCGCTGAGCTTCCCTACCAGATTCCCACCCGAGTTAACACTATGATAAATATCTTTGATTGATGGTGATGCTGACATTGTCGCACCTGACAAAGTGTCAATCGGTTGTCTAGCTATCGCCGGTATATCATCTTGGTCCAACTTGATCAAACAGGAAAATTTGCTTTGGCTGAAGTTGTGGACAAACGTAAACATCATATTAATATTCTAAATAAATATTTCAGTATATATTTGCTAACGAAGGTCTCGTCTGTAATATGATTATAATGGCCATCTGAAGCGCATATGTACACACACACACACACACACAGAGAGATCGACCAGCAACAAACCAACTAAAAGAAATAAAATTAAAACTGAAAATCAGATTACTTGTCATCCAAAATAAAAATAAAAAAATCAATGATTGTGCAGGTGTTGGTAACAATTCTTTACATCAAAGTCGCGATCTTGAAGTAAACACTAATCACTTTTTATCTAATCGTAACTGTAACGAATTGTAACCGATTTTAAATTCGATCCGATGCAGCAATTGCTTCGGTGATTATTTTATTAAATGTGAGCAATATATCGACCGCCATTTCCAGGCGCTATCGTTCAGGATACGGTGTACCTCGTCGGCATGAGCATGAACCTCACGAAATGAACAGAAATGTAAAAGAAATTTGGCAATCTCGCGCAGGATTTTCTATTGATAATCTTCCACCCCAATGAAGTCGAATTTAGTATGCAATTTTCAGCTCCAGTACTAAATTATGTAAGTTTGTTGAGCCTGCCGTTTTGATGTCCTCATTGGTTTCGCTTTCAGTTTAAAGTTTCAATTGTCCACACACATTATCTGTCTGTGCGAAATACACATAATACCGCATTAGAAATGCTGGGAAATGATTATATTTGCTCTTTCGGTATAAACTAAACAGAACATAAGTTATCAAATTGAATAATTATCAATTGCATGTGTGGTAACAGCACTATATTAAATACAGTTTTGGAGTTCGATATAAGCCCCAA
Source organism: Eudiplozoon nipponicum (assembly GCA_029291075.1). Classification (NCBI taxonomy): domain Eukaryota; kingdom Metazoa; phylum Platyhelminthes; class Monogenea; order Mazocraeidea; family Diplozoidae; genus Eudiplozoon; species Eudiplozoon nipponicum. The sequence goes on along the minus strand of JAQBSW010006236.1, from coordinate 36,428 downwards.
TCCCATTGTATTTAACCAGTGGTCGAACAATATAGCGAAATTATCCTTAGTCACAATTACTGGCGCGTTTCGACTCTCCATAAATATCTACAGAGCAAGACGCTAAACTGACCAATAAGGATCAAACCGCAATTCATAAATAAGTTATGGAAAATCAGATACGCGCCTCTCACATCTAGTTGTCTTGCATAAATTTTCTTTAAACGAACATTGGTTGCACGGGCGGTGATATCAATTACTTTTTAATCAAGGTTGCGGTCTTGATATAAGCACCTGACCCATTATGTACATACATTTGTCAGTATAAAATAAGAAGGTTCGAGCCCTGACCATGGAAAATTTTGGCCAGTACGTAAGGAATTCCTAATAAGGACGAAACCGGTCTACTGGATGAATTGCCTTTTCCACACTATAAAATACTTAGTTTATACGTTTTACTTGACTGGAATTTCCGGTTGCGCAATTTTTATGCAGTCACGCACATGAAAGTTTTGTTGCTTTCGTCATATTTGCACACACATTTTCCTAGCTTATATATTAATTGCGATTTGATTCGTGTCGGTCAGTTTACCGTCGTGCTCAAATGATAATCATAGACGGTCGAAACGTGTCGGTACATATGAGTCACGGTAGAGGTGCCATGTTGTGTGACTTGTTTAGCAACAAGGAGATTTATGTATATCTGAAGCTCGCAAACTTGATTTAAATAATAGCATAGGCAGGTACTTAACGGAAAATCTCTTGCATAATTAGCTTTTGAAGCTGTATGAGTTGAGTTGAACGATGGAACCAAATGACAGCCACTGCAATCCTGGCTACTACCGATACGTGTGCAATAGGTTAAAAACCAGTCCAACAGACAAATTTCGTTTTCTGCCTTGTACTATGTTCAATTTATTAAGAGAATTTTTACTATAATCAATGTAAGTATGATTATAGAACAAGGTTATGAACATGATTTCGTTATGAAGTAAGCATTTCATCTGTATTTTAGGCATTGCTTACTACGAAAACATTTAGTTCAGGTAGGACAACGAAATGTATAATTCCTTTTGCGCACGCGTTTCGTGCTTATCGGCGACAATTCGCTTGGAGCCGGTCTTATGCCTTATGCGCACTATATATTTAATCAAGAAATGCGGGACAGGTGGACAGTGCCAATCGTGGTATTCATCAGAATTTGAAGAACTTCGAATTAAGCGACCATTGATCACGCGGGTATTGACAACACTTCTTTGCCTCAAGTTTTGCAGACTAGAAATAATCAAAATCCCATATTATATTTTGAAACAAACGGATGACGTAACTCCGAGAATCGGAAGTACAGACACTTTCGGCCTTCCGTGCTCATCCTCAGTACACGACGGCAAACTGACTAGTTATAAATCTATACATATATATATATATATATATATATATATATATGCTAGTTAAGGAAATCGTAAACGTAATTCTTACTCCAAGTTGATTTGATTTAAATGTACTTGATTGCGATGTTAGCTGAAAGATTTCTCTGTCGTTAAAAACAATTATTTGCAGCTTCCTGTTTACGTATATAAATTACTGAATTAAGCAATCATAGTTTGAATGATTGGTGATAATATATAATGAAATCATGTTTGCAAACTTGAAATGATCACCAGTCCCATCCTATTGGCCAGTCTGACAGAATTGAAAAACTACAGTTACACCTTATAACTCGTTTCAACCATCGATAGTCAGTATAAGAGAACTTCAGTAAACTAGCTAACGAAGATAAAATCGAAATCTGTACAACATTTTGAAGATCAGCCACACAGTTTCCTTCCCTAGTAATCTCGCTTTAATTGCACTTAATCGGAATGTCGGTTGCACGGCTCCTCTGCAGTCTCGAACGAAGCTTTTTTCAGCATTCTCTACAGTTATATAGGTTAATAACTGTTTCTATCGTTGATTGCACGGACAGTGATCACAATTATTTAACTGAAGTTTTCGAGCATGAGATAAACTCAAACTCCATCTTATAAAACATGGCGCAGATTCTAGTATCACTATGGTCGATTGAAAATGCGGAAACGCATTGAACTTCCCAGGTCATCATCAATACACGAAGTCTATTCAACTACCGAGGACCAAATCGAAATATAAATAATTTACTGTAAATATTAAATGTGGCCCACGGACTAACTGTTCATTTGTTATGTATTTATCTACTCATCTATTATATATATTTTTTTTGTTTAATCCTTATTAAACGGTTTACCTTACTGCTCTGATAATTATAATATAATATTGGAGCTTGACATAATGTGGAAATAAATTTCTCTTTTTTTCTATTTTGCATTTGGTCAAACAAAATTAGATTTGTCTTCATTAAAATCCACAAGCGTAAGCAAACACATGTTTTTAAGAAAAGCAACAATCAAGCAGTATGATTTTTGCTTTGCTCAACAGGAGCTGACCAATCCGACCAAATGTGTAGACCCGTTGCCAGGAGAAGCTAAGATTTAAAAGAAACTTCACCTGCACGATATCTTGGTTTTGTTCGAATCTAATAATTCAACCATCATAAAGGGGGCCGATAGCGACACACGTACAAGTACTAAATATAACTTTACCACAAGGCGTCTGCAGCAATATTATTCGCAGCTGTTTCAATTTATCTTTTTGGTCTTAGCCTGAATATATACTTTTACTTAGATATTTGAAAACATTTTCCTTTTGTGTTAGAGCAGCGCATTTATATATTTTTTACTATTATATAACGTGTCTGCTATAGATTTGGATTCAATGTTAATTTTATGTACTTTTGAGGTCATGAAATCTAATTTGGTACCAATTCGTTACAAATGCATATAATAAAAATTAATAACTACTGTATTTAAGTATTCATTATTAAAATAAATAGTATTATTATGATTACTATAATTACTAAAACAACAAATACTACTAATACTACTAATTGCATTAGTAGTTTTCGTGATAGTAGTAGTAATGTTAATATTATTTTTTGTAGTAGTATGAATGTTAATAGTATTGGTAGTTGTTGTTGTTGTAGAAGCAGAAGTAGTAGTAGTAATATTATTAATATTTAAATTATATTTTAGGTGAAAATAAATTTATTTCTAGCATAATCTTCACTAATACCAAAATATGAATAATATTTATAACAGCATTAATTTCCTTGTCATTAGGACAGGTGAATACTTCCTTATATTGGTGTTTTACAGAATGAAACCGTCAGAATCATAATTAACTTGGCCGGATGTAGCAGCTGAACGTGTTTAAACCTTGATTCAATTGTTACCTCACAATTGCGACGGTAAAAATTGCTAGACTGTGATTGCGCCCATCACTGAAGTTCGATGTGTGTTCAAGAATTCACAATCATATTATTATAGTTCGGGTAATAACAAAAATATGAACACAAATGCATTTTAACATAAAATCAGAACAATTCACATGTATAAATCAATAGTAATTACTTTTTAACATAAAAACTATGCTGACCATTTGATGTTTCTTTTCTGACAGGTATGTTAAGCAGGTTGTACTTAGCAAAAACCAATATTCGAGCATTACTTACTCTATTTTATGTTAAGGTTGCTTGTAAAAATTTTCAATAATGATGATAGTGCAACAGTTAATAATTGTAACAACATAGGAGTTTTAGTGGCTATAATATTAATAGCATTGACGATGATATAATCGTTGATGAAATGCTAATAATTATTAAGATTATAGGAATGAGTGTGACGATGGCAATTATGATAATGTTGAAAGCAAAAATCTTGCCTATAATTTGCATAAAATTGATCATGCTTTGTCTACTAGTTTTATTAATACTTAAGCAGATTTCAACCAAGATATGTTTAAAAGAATGATTTATTGCGATTCTCCAAGTATAATAATGGAAAACGTCAGCATTCATTACATTTAATGTATTGCCTTAAGCAAAGTTATTCAGCAGGCGTGTTGCAGCGATTATTTTCCCTTTATACCTCTCGATGTCTAGATAATTCTGTTGTATTGCATAAATATACAAGTCTCTTCTTCACCAGCCAGTTCCTCATTTCGACTCAATTTAAAGCAAGTAAATGGATTAAACGAGCATTAGCTGTGCGTGCGGCGATAACAATTACTATCATCGAGGTTGTGATCTTGATATGAACACCTGACCCATCATGTACATACATTTTAAACGATCCGTTTTTGTTCTCAGTGCTGTCCTTTTTGTTGTGGATTTGACCGCATTTTTCTTGTGCGGGACAATTGAAAGCACTCATAGGTCCATTTTCAGATGATGCAATTTTTGGCCTCAATTGATGGGTTCTCAATTGTCCCTTCTTCTTTAAGCCATCAATTAGCTGATTGTCTGAAAATGACGTTAGAACAAGATTTTCAAGACAATCAGCCAATTGATGGTTTAAAAGAAGAAGGGACAATTGCTGAGAACCCATCAATTGAGGCCAAAATTGTATCATCTGAAATGTACGTACATATTTCAATATAAACTAAGTATTATATAGTGTAGAAAAGGCAATTCATCCAGTAGACCGATTTCGTCCTTATGTAAGTAAATAGTTTGATTTAAACACCACTTCCATTATATATATAATATCCATTTTTCAGAATAAACCAAGCAAAGGTAATTCATCCAGTTGCTCGTTTCGTCCTTATCGGGACTCTTCACATACTTTCCACAAAATAACATGAAAAAGGCTCGAACCTGGGCACATTTGCTTTGGAGTCTCTAGTTCTATCCACTGTGCCACCCTGCTGCTTACTAAAAACAACTTTCAGTTAAATTTTAGCTTATGCTTTTATTTATTATTTCCTTCATGTGTCACCTACATATAATCTTTTGTAGACCTAAAGTTCGTACTACTAGCCATTTTAATTTCGCATTACAGACCAGATAAAATGCAACCTGAATAAATGGCATTGAATTGAATAATTATATGATTAGACAAACATTGATTGTGCGGATGGTGATAACAATTATTTGAATAAAGTTTGCGGGCTTCATATAAATACCAACCTCACTATAAATTCATTTTTAACTATAAACAATGCATTTTATACCGGGTTTCGTCCTCATAAAGACAAACGGTTATGTAATAGGATTGTTTTTTAACAAGCTCGAAAATTTGACTTCAATAATTTTTTTTACCACCTGTGCAATCTCTGATTATTTAAATATAGTGATCTTTAATTCAACACCAATTACTCAGGTAGCGTTGTGTCTGTGTTATAATGAGAGATTGGAGCGGCTGTTTGGAAATTTAGACCCAAGGATTACCACATAGGACCCACCTGAAGGAAAGATTAATCTTAAACGTAAGTTTTTGCGTAAGTAAAAATTGTTTGTTGTGAGCAGCAATGCTGCGCAGTGGATAGAGTAACAGAATCGGAAGAAAACTTGTCCAGGTTCGAGTCCTGTTCACAGAAAAATACAGAAAAGTACTTTGAGAGTTTCCGATAAGTATAAAACCGGTCTACCAGATTAATTTGCTAAATTTTACAAAACTTAGTTTATAATGAGTTAGTACATAATTGAAAAATGTCTGTTGTATGACCCGAGTTGGCTTATTGGATAGGGTCATGGATTCTAAAACAAACTCGCCCAGATTCGAGCCCAGTCCGTGGCATATTTTGTACAGCACTTAAAGTATTCTTAATAAAGAAAGCGCCATTCGACTAGATTAATTGACTGAGCTCCATTCTTCAATTCTAAGTTTAAAATGACGAATCTATGTACTTAATGGGACAGGTATTTGTATCAAGATCATAACGCTTTACTTTTACATAGATATTGATATATAATTGGATTAGAGCTTCTATCAAGCACGCAAACTTGATTTAAATAATTGTTGTCAATGGTTATTTAGGATATTAGTTTATCATATCCATGATGGACAGAAGTGGTTTGTAAATTCCCATGTTTAGCTCTGTGATATTTGGTCTTACTTTCATTTATAAGTGCGCGTCGTGTGTCTCTTTGGTAGGTGGATTCTGACTGGTCCCATCATTCTGAGGGTTTATTTTAGTATAAACTAAGAATTGTATAGTGTAGAAAAGGCAATTCATCCAGTAGACCGGTTTGGTCCTTATTGGGAGCTCATAACTTATCGGCCAGAAATTGCCGAGGACATGGCTCGAACCTGAGCACGTCTGTTTCGAATCTGGTGGTCTAACTACTGAGCCACCCTGCCGCATGCTACACTACACACAATTTTCAGTTATATACTAACTAATAGAACTTGGTTAGTATGTAAGTATGTATTAGGTTTTGCGAACCTAGTAACAAATTAGTTCAGTTGTGACCAGAAGGATAAACCAAAGACAGCATGAACGGAAAGTATAATCTCATGCGCATTCGTTTCGTGCTTACTGGCGACTCATCAGTAGGAGCCGGTATTACGCCCTTTAACCACTATATATTTGGTAGAAGAATGTGGAATAATAGAACGGTATTCCACATTCTTCTACCAAATATATAGTGGTTAAAGGGCGTAATGCCGGCTCCTACTGATGAGTCGCCAGCAAGCACGAAACGAATGTGCATGAGATTATACTTTCCGTTCATGCTGCCTTTGGTTTATCCTTCTGGTCACAACTGAACTAATTTGTTAATAGGTTCGCAAAACCTAATACATACTTGTATATATTAGGTGTCAAAAATTATTGAGAGAAATGAGGATTGAATGATGAAAACGATCAAAAAATACCATTTTCATTCAATGGTAAGGTAAAAGTAATTTAAATTAAAATTAAAAATTCCAAACCCATTTAATGACATAAATAATGTCAAAAGAATTCGAATGAAAGTTTCCGGAGTGGGATATATATATATATAGAGAGAGATGGAGAGAAAGTGAGTCATGGCAGTCTAAAAAACGTAAACATAAAAAATTGACTTAGAAATAAATCTCATTAAGATGATGAATTTGAGGAATTTTCAAATTTTAAAGGCTTGGGGAAAATAAATTCAAATAGGAAGGCTTTAAAATAGAAATGAGTTAAAACTTAACAGAAGTTAAAAGTAATTGAATTAATAAAATTGAGACGACAAACAGGTAGAGTCCCATTAATTTTTTCTAAACCCACTCGCTCAAGTTTTATCCCATAATAAATTTCGGGTTCTCTGACGTGGAGTTATTATTAAATCTTATTCATATAACCCGTTTTTTATCGTTTTCATTAAGTTCTCCTTATTACTCCTCAGAAACGATTAAACCTAGGATTCCATTATTGAAATGTATATTGAATATCACGATCATTGAACTTGTTATGATAATTGATTTGGAAATGACAGCGGTAGACTCTACTATATGCATTTTAAAAGGAAATGCGAGCAATTAGTTCTAGTTGTAAAATTGAAACGGAATTGTCAGATATTATAAATAGGTATTTAGGGAAGAGTTATTTCCTCAGGTGTCTTTCTGAACGTTTATGACAACGCGAAAAAAGTATTAGATAAGATCGCGAATTAGACGTTACATAGGTTTAATGGACAAATAAACCAGACAAAGCATAAAGCAGATTTATATAATCGCAAGATAAGTTTATTACATGGATCCAGATTGAGCAGCAAAACAGGAAAAGCAGCAAATAAATAAAAAATAATCATAGAAATATTAAAATGACCATTTAATTTAGGCCATACGCTATCGAACCAGAAAGGAAAAATAGAACCCCCGAAATTATCAGTATTATATAAGATAATTTGAAAATTCTTTAAACTCAGGAATTTAAGAGAAACCATGCGCAAGATAGAGGGGATAAGAGAAAAACGTAGAACAGCGTGCAAATATGGGCAAAATCCAAGATCAGATCTTGCCAAGTACTCGTTCAAGTCGGGCCATCTGGTAGACTGGAAGGGCTGCAGACGCATTTTGTTATGCATTTGAAATAGAATAACTAGGTTAGTTGGCTAGGCATTTAATATAAAATAAGAAAGGATTTCTTTGACTGTAGCAAATGTAGAAATATCATTGGGCCCAATATTTAATGAGGCGTATTCATGTGGCAGAAAGCACAGGTGGGATGGATAAGTTTAAAAAATAAACCCGAGTATGAGATCCCGACCATGAATTATGAGACAAGAAATTGAGCAATTGTGCCCAGAACAAATTAAAATGATTCTATCCCTTTGCCTTTTCAATTTAATTCATTTAACTGTTGTTTTGTCCGTCTATAGAGTCTTAGTTCCTGTCTACTTTAAGTATTTTATCTCTCCCAAACCTTTATTTAGTGAGAGTTCCTAAAAATTATAATCCTAATGAGCTTTACCATTAAAATCATTATCCTTATATGAATAACTGTATTAACCTATTATCCCTCTCTCTCTCTCTCTCTCTCTCTCTCTATATATATATATATATATATATATATATATATATATATATATATATATATATATATATACTATATATATATACCCGGTAACGTACATTCGTTATTCGATTCCCATTTCACTCAATAAACTATTGCTGTTAGGATGTATTTAGCAAATAGTAAATTCTGTAATATCTGTAATTAGAATATTATGAAAATTGAAATAGGTAGGAATACGGTTGACTCTACCATGTTCATGTTGAACCGTGTGCATTTGATGTTCAGGGAACATACAATTTTGCTTATATATTTTTTATATATGCATAAATATAACAATCAATTTAACAATAATTGGTTGCGCGGGTGGTGGTAACAATTCTTTAAATCAAGTTTGCGAGCTTGAAGTAAACACCAATCCCATTGTATTTAACCAGTCGTCGAACAACATAACAAAACTACCGCCAGCCGCATCGCACTGACGCGTTTCGACCTTCCATGATCATCATCAGAGTATGACGGCAAACTGACTATCGAGGATCAAACCGCATTGAATATATATTTAAATCAAATTTAGATATGCGGCTCTCACCTCTAGCAGTCTTGCATACATTGAACTTGACCGGAAATGTCGGCTGCGTCAATGCGTTGCGGCTGGCGGTAGTATTGTTATGTTGTTCGACGACTGGTTAAATACAATGGGATTGGTGTGTACTTCAAGCTCGCAAACTTGATTTAAAGAATTGTTACCACCACCAGCGCAATCAATTATTGTTAAATTGATTGTTATATTCATTGTAATTAAAATGTTCGTTATGCTGGCGATAAATCACGATATTTCTTCCATATTTATTTGTAAATGGTAAGAAATTTACGGTTTTTACGCGTATAAATATTATTGGATACAAATAAATTTTTGTATGGGGCTTATAAAAAGTAATCTGGGTGTATTATGGTCATGCAGGATGTAGATTACCTGAACACTATGCTATTATATGGATATTGTGTAAGAAAGAAATTTAAATGACATCAGGAATATTATTGTACAAGTATTTGAGTGCACATATTTCTGATATATATATATATATATATATATATATTTATTTATTTATTTATTTATTTTGTATAATTTTCTTATTTGTCCAGAAGAGCTATCTGGCCGAACAACTCAAAATATCAAGATACACTTTGAACTTAGGATCATATATACATATACATATACATATACATACATGCGTATGCGTGTACATGCGTATGCGTATGCGTAATGCGTAATGCGTATGCGTATGCGTAATACGTATGCATATGCGTAATACGTAATGCGTATGCGTATGCATGCTGTACGTAATAGTAATGCGTATGCATATACATATCCGTATGCACGTATGTGTGTAATGCGTATGCGTATACGTATGCGTATGCGTATGCGTATGCGTATGCAGTAATGCGTAATGCGTATGCGTATGCGTATACGTATGCGTATGCGTATGCATATGCGTATGCATATACGTATACGTATGCGTATGCGTAATGCGTATGCGTATGCGTATGCATGCGTAATACGTATGCGTATGCGTATGCGTTCGCATGTACGTAATGCGTATGCGTATGCGTATGCGTATGTAGTTCATATGCGTATGCAGTCATGCGTATGCGTATGCGTATGCGTATGCGTATGCGTATGCGTATGCGTATGCATGCGTATGCGTAATACGTATGCGTATGCGTATGCGTATGCGTATGCGTATACGTATGCGTATGCGTATGCGTATGCGTATGCGTATGCGTATGCGTATGCGTATGCAGTATGCGTATGCGTATGCGTATACGTATACGTATGCATATGCGTATGCGTAATACGTATGCGTATGCGTATACGTATGCGTATACGTATGCGTATACGTATACGTATGCGTATGCGTATGCATGCGTATGCGTATGCGTATGCGTATGCGTATGCGTATGCATATACGTATTACGTATGCGTATACGTATGCGTATACGTATGCGTAATGCGTATGCGTATACGTATGCGTATGCGTATGCGTATACGTATGCGTATACGTATGCATATGCGTATACGTATACGTATGCGTATGCGTAATGCGTATACATATACGTATGCGTATACGTATGCGTATGCGTATAGCGTATACGTATACATATACATATACGTATGCGTATACATATACATATACGTATGCGTATGCTATACGTATGATACGTATGCATATACTATATATCGTATACATATACGTATACATATGCGTATACGTATACATTCACATATACATATACATATTCATATACATATACATATACATATACATATACATATACATATACATATACATATACATATACATATACATATGTATACATATACATATACATATACATATACATATACATATACATATACATATACATATACATATACATATACATATACATATACATATACATATACATATACATATACATATACATATACATATACATATACATATACATATACATATACATATACATATACATATACATATACATATACATATACATATACATATACATATACATATACATATACATATACATATACATATACATAACATATACATATACATATACATATACATATACATAAACATATACATATACATATACATATACATATACATATGACATATACATATACATATATATATATATATATATATACATATAAAAATATATATATTTGTGTGTATTTATAATAAGTATTTATATATATATATATATATATATATATATATATATATATTTCTATACGTGCCACTGTGCTGTTCAAATAAATGTGCATACATATTTTCACTGGGTTATATTTGCATGTATCCACTAAGTGCAACTTTGGTTAGTGTTTTGTTTCTACATCCTGCAGATTTTGTGCAATGTGTTTGATTTTCTTTTCGAGGGAAGATTTTAATGATGCACCTCACAGTGTGAAGTATTTTCGCTCATTAGCGCGTATTCACCTTTTCAAGCTGCTGAGTTGTTCGCCCGCCAGTCTGCCTATTGGTCTCCTTGACTAATGCTATATCTTTATTTGAACAGATTATAGTACTATGTCCTCAATACGCAAAACAATTCCAGAAATTTTCTGTTGTTGTGTATGCATTTATTTTATGCAAACTTGTATGTACATATTTAGATTAACTATTCACTCGACCTATATTGCATTGTATGTTGTCGGGTTGTGAACCTATGAGATAGACTGTGTTTGTGGGCATTTTAGGATTTTTTAGCACATGGACGAAATCACCATTGCATTGTTCCGGTACAACGTCCTAATAATACATCAGTAAGATCGAAATTTTTCGGGAGATGTCATAACGACATAAATCATCAGCACTGAGGAATAGTGAGAAAAGGAGAGAGAGAGAGAGAGAGAGAGAGAGAGAGAGTGAGAGAACAGAAGAGACACAGAGTTGGACATCACGTGGAGAATAACAAGAAAATCGAATCACAACACCAGAGTCAGTGAAAAAATTTTAGCACGTGTGTGTGTGTGTGTTTGCCTATAGTTAATAGATTCAACATTGGCATCGATATTTCAATTCATCGTCAAATTAAATTTCGGCCGTTTTTCGATAAGAGACTTAACCGAAGAGAAGCAAAATTTAGTCCCCACAAAGTTCTACTAAATTTCACTACACTGGCGAGCCGAAAGTATAGTATTCGGTCTAGGCTAGGATGCAAAATTCAGCTTGAACAAAATTTGTAATCTCATATAGCCACGCATTTCGCGCTAACTCGCCACCCGTAAGTAGAGACCGGCACTACGACAAATGCAACTAATAAAATGTTAGGAAGAGTAACAAAATATGCTACAGAAATTCCGAACCTACGGGATGACAACGTGGACAACCAGAATTCAACATTGGAACCTCGCATCAGTGCACTTCATATCCGAGAGGATGTAGCGTTCAATAGTGTTGTAAGTCAATTGTGTATTAGGTGTTGCGCACCTAGTAACAAATTAATTCATATATGACCTGAACTACAAAGTAAAGTCAGCATAAACAGAAGGTATAATCTCAAGTGTACATTTGTTTGATGTTTACTGGCGATTCACCAGTACGAGTCGGTAGTACTCCCATTATCCACAGCATATTTGTGAGGAATGGGCGACGATAAGACGGTACAATCTGCTATTCGAATTTTTAAACTTGCAGAAGTAGAGCTAACTTTATTTAAATTGTTCGACAAAGCGATATATATATATATATATATATATCAAGCTAATATATATATATATATCAAGCCTGTAAAGGCTATCAACACTATGGATACCAATATATACTAAATTTCGCCAAAATTTGAGAATTAATATTATTTCTGAGCACCTGCTACTCCAGCAAATCTATACAATCTAGCCTACATTTCATGCTGACTTTGGTTTATTCCTCTGGTCCTATTTGAACTAATTTGTTACTAGACGTGCATCACTTAATACCAAATTGGATATATATTAGTTCCCCCAGCAACAAATTATATCTAGCTGCAATAAATTTAATTGAATTATATAATGATTACAGCGAAAAGTTATGCCTAATATCGATCAAGTCCAGAGTGGATGGATTTGCTGAAGTAGCAAGTGTTCAGAATTAGTAAAATTTAGCATATCTTAATTTCTATAGTGTAGGTACCATGTACTTATTCAGCAACCATACTGTTGGGATCCGATACACATTTAACAAAAATAGTGTTGGTACCGTTTACATTATCGGTATATATTACATATCGTGAGTTTGCTTTGAAGTCGCGGTGCCGAACACTTTATATGAAGTTAGCTCCACAACTGCAGGTTTCCACATTCGTATAGGAGATTGTACCCTCCTGTTGTCAAAATTCTTTGCCCAAATATATAGTGGATAAAGGGCGTAATACCGGCTCCTACTGATGAGTCGCCAGTAAACACGAAACAAATGTGCACGTGAGATTATACTTTCCGTTCATGCTGTCTTTGGTTTATCCTTCTGGTCATATTTGAACTAATTTGTTATTAGGTGCGCAACACCTAATACATAATTGCATATATACATTAGTTCTCCGCAACAAACAGTATCTTAGTGTCGTTAGTCGCCTGAATATAGATGCCCTCTACAGAGAATTAAAAAAAACTACATAAAGAATAATTTGATAATTAGCAATGCAATTCCAGAGAATCCTGATTTTCATCAACACGTTTGGATTTATCATAAAAACGGGAAGAAGAAAACAGAAATTCTGTATGTTGCCAAACGATGAGAATCAGATAACAAATGTAAGAATATAACCTGTACTAGACAGTCCGTATGAATTAAACGAACATTGGTTGCGCGGGTGGTGATAACAATTATTATAATCAAGGTTGCGGTCTTGACATTTAAACCTGACCCATTAATTACTTTCATATGTCAGTATAAACTAAGAATTGTATAGTGTAGAAAACGTAATTCATCCAGTAGACCGGTTTCGTCCTTATTGGGAACTCATCATGTACTGGCTAGAATTTGCCGTGGACAGGACTCGAACCTCGGCACGTCTGCTTCGGAATCTGGTGCCAACCTTGATTAAAATAATTGCTATCACCACCGGCGCAACCAATGTTCGTTTAATTATATAAATGTTCATTTCAATACCACTTCCTTATGTAGTGTGGTGTCTGTTCAGTAATGACAGATTGGGGATGGTTAGTTGGAAATTTGTGTCTAAATGGATGCCATATGAGCTCCACCTAAAGGAAAAATAGACTAACCAAGTTACATTAGTTAGTATATAACTGAAAATTGTGTGCAGTGTAGTGTGCGGCAGGATGGCTCAGTGGTTAGAGCACCAGATTCCGAAGCAGACGTGCCCAGGTTCGAGACCTGTCCGCGGCAAATTCTGGCCAGTACATGATGAGTTCCCAATAAGGACGAAACCGGTCTACTGGATGAATTGCCTTTTCTACACTATACAATTCTTAGTTTATACTGACATATGTAAGTAATTAATGGGTCAGGTGTTTATATCAAGACCGCAACCTTGATTATAATAATTGTTATCACCACCCGCGCAACCAATGTTCGTTTAATTATATAAATGTTCATTTCAATACCACTTCCCCATGTAATGTGGTGTCTGTTCAGTAATGACAGATTGGGCATGGTTAGTTGGAACTTTGGGTCTAAATGGATGCCATATGAGCTCCACCTAAAGGAAAAATTGACTAACCAAGTTACATTAGTTAGTATATAACTGAAAATTGTGTGTAGTGTAGTGTGCGGCAGGATAGCTCAGTGGTTAGAGCACCAGATTCCGAAGCAGACGTGCCCAGGTTCGTATCCTGTCCGCGGCAAATTCTGGCCAGTACTTGATGAGTTCCCAATAAGGACGAAACCGGTCTACTGGATGAATTGCCTTTTCTACACTATACAATTCTTAGTTTATACTGACATATGTAAGTAATTAATGGGTCAGGTGTTTATATCAAGACCGCAACCTTGATTATAATAATTGTTATCACCACCCGCGCAACCAATGTTCGTTTAATTATATAAATGTTCATTTCAATACCACTTCCCCATGTAATGTGGTGTCTGTTCAGTAATGACAGATTGGGCATGGTTAGTTGGAACTTTGGGTCTAAATGGATGCCATATGAGCTCCACCTAAAGGAAAAATTGACTAACCAAGTTACATTAGTTAGTATATAACTGAAAATTGTGTGTAGTGTAGTGTGCGGCAGGATAGCTCAGTGGTTAGAGCACCAGATTCCGAAGCAGACGTGCCCAGGTTCGTATCCTGTCCGCGGCAAATTCTGGCCAGTACTTGATGAGTTCCCAATAAGGACGAAACCGGTCTACTGGATGAATTGCCTTTTCTACACTATACAATTCTTAGTTTATACTGACATATGTAAGTAATTAATGGGTCAGGTGTTTATATCAAGACCGCAACCTTGATTATAATAATACTCCGTATAAATATTTTGCATTAGGCGTTTTACATTAATTTGAATATTTTCCATACGTAGTGTTTAACTCTGTATGGCTAAAGTACATACAATTACACAAAAACTTAATTAATTTAATGAAGTCTGACAAACGGTAGATATTGTTCTGTGCGTCTGTCAACGATTATATAAATAAACTAAGCCATGTTCGTGAAAGTGAACAGAAATTCAAATTATGTCAAATAAATGATGAAAGATCGGAATCTACCGAGGATTCAAAATAGCATGCGATCAAAAGCGCATGAAGCAATTCTACAAAGAAGAGGCGATGCGAATTCCAATTAAATCGATAACATCATAAGTCGTCATAAAAACAAGCAAAATCAGTCGGCACACACGCGGTTAGAATTTGCGGCGTGCCGAAAGAACACAAAGTAGTTGGAACAGGCAACTGGTCGCTATTTAGTGCAATAATGCCAATGATCAGCAATCCACAGAAAAATAACCGGTAATACTACATCAATCCTAGAGCTAGTACAATTTAAAAGGTCAAACATCCATGTTCGCGATATCGTAAAATGTCAGGAATTACAAAATGACTGTGCGATTTCACACATTTGTTTACAAGCATCCCTATTGAAAAACCCTCCATTTCATCCGTGCTACCATCGACACCAATCACCCACCATTCTTTATCTAAAAATTGTCCTCAACAAGTTTACTAAAGATGTTCAATTTTTAATCAATTTTTGTTCTACATGGGCTATTTGGAAATAGCAAAACCAGGACCACTTATTCAAAAACACTTCACTGCATACCTGAATTTTATTGATGATAAAAATAAAGTTGAATCAAGTTGGTGAACTTGAGATAAACACCAATCCCATTGCATCTAACACATCGTACAACATAGGTAAGGTATCATCAATGACGCCTAATGACGTGTTTCGGCTTTCCATGATCAACATCATAACACGACGATAAACTGGCTAACAAGGATCAAACTATAATGCATAGTAAGAAAAGATAAATTATATTTGCTTATATCACCTCTATTAGATTCGGAACCATTGAATACGTGCCACTGTCTTTAATTTAGTTTCGTTGTACGCATTACCAGATACAATAGGAATGTTATTTATAACAAGTTTGCAAATTTGATTTAAAGAATTTATATCACCGCACGCTGAATCATTGTCTGTTTGGTTGCATTATATATATATATATATATATATATATATATATATATATATATATATATATATATATATAGCGAAAGTACATCGTAGGCAAGACTACAAGATATAAGAACTGCGTATAAAATTTTGCTTTGCTCATATATAAATTGGAATTTGATTATTTTTTTCAGGATACCATTGTTCTCTGCTGGTGACCTTCGAATGCTTAAACGCGTCAGTAATTTTGACTTGCAAGTAGTTTTTCTGTAGCTAGACAGTTCAGGTACAATGAGACTGGTGTCCATTTCATGACGACAAACTTCATTTATAGAAATTAAAAAGCAGGATGACAAATTTCCTTCATCAAATAGACAAAGTTTCTCAATATTTAGGACTGAAAGAAATCCACCCTGTCCAATCCCTGGTCACTTACATCTTATTAATTAAATATCGGGTTCCCAATAAAGTCGAATGATGAATTGCATATGATATCTGAAAAATAATTTGATAAATAACTGAAATTGCGTTAAGTTTGCGGCTTGGTTATTAAAGTGGTTGAAATGCTAGACTTTGAAGCAAATTCCGATTTAATATTCGGACGCGGCCATTCAGGTAAGTATGTAATGAGCGCAAAATACTAATAAAAGTGGTCTACTTGATGAATTTCATTAGCTGTCTTATGCAGTATTTAGATTGTACTTAAAAAATATACAATAAAACTTTTTAGCTTGCATCAACTGAGTATATATATAATCAAAATCCTGTCATTAAACGTCCATCAAAGATCATATTCCCAAATGGTATGATTTTTTTTGTTAGAGACAGGTGTTAGGTAGCTCGTTCGAATGTTATGTCGAAAGAAATTAAACATAATATTCACCGCAGGAAAGGCTAACTGAAAATAAAATTTAATAATTAACTGAAAGGAGCGTGAAATTATCTATACGAATGGCGTAATGCCTGAGTGTTGACAACTCTGGACCTTATCTCAAATAATAATGGCAAGTATAGGATGAGTACCAAATAAAGAAGTTATCAGTTTAGCTGATGAAGTTGTTTTCGAAATTATGCAATGCTTATTTTATAATGACTATATATATATATATATATATATATATATATATATAATAAAAATCTTTCCATAAATTTGAAATATATATATACATATATATTGTCGACCTACCTTAAATATAACTTAATATAATTTAACAATAATTGATTGCGCGGATGGTGGTGACAATTCTTTAAATCAAGTTTGCGAGCTTGAAGTAAACACCAATCCCATTGTATTTAACCAGTCGTCGAACAACATAACAAAACTACCGCCAGCCGCAACGCACTGACGCGTTTCGACCTTCCATGATCATCATCAGAGTACGACGGCAAACTGACTATCGAGGATCAAACCGCATTGAATATATATGGAAATAAAATTTAGATATGCGGCTCTCACCTCTAGCAGTCTCGCATACATTGAACTTGACTGGAAATGTCGGCTGCACAATTTCTATGCAGTCACGAACATTAACTGTTTGCAGCTTTCGCCACATATACATATATAGGTAATACAATTTTACAATAATTGATTGCGCGGGTGGTGGTAACAATTCTTTAAATCAAGTTTGCGTGCTTGAAGTAAACACCAATCCCATTGTATTTAACCAGTCGTCGAACAACATAACAAAAATGGCGTTGCTGAATTTCATTCAGTCGTTCCCTTAATTGGACAACGAGGAAATATTATGATATTTCTTACCTAAACTTATGCCCTAGGACATTAAAATAAAATTATTATGTAAATAAACCAAATCAGAAGATGGTCTCGACAACTAGTTATAGATAGCATAATGGTGATAATTGATTGCATCAAGTTTTCTGCATGTAACTTCATTGTACATCGCGTCAACTTTCGTAGGCGTGATTGTACTCTAAAATATATTTGTCGCTGAATTTAGGCGTTCATGGCATAGCCTCCACTTGTTTAAATTGTTTCCACTTTAGTTTTAATCCAGCGAACGCTTGATTGTTTCTCTTGCATAAATTCACAAGCCTAAGGCCTCCATTTTAACCACTTCACTAATGAGATTAAACGCACTAACCTCCACAAGTTGATTTGTGCGTTTGTATGCGTGAAGGAGAGCATTTTAATGCGCGATTTGTGAGTGCCTGTTAATTTGCTTACCTCCATTCCCCCAATAATGTGGCTTTATCTTCAAAACTAGCAAAAGCGTTCGTGAACAATCAGGACAGCAAATTTTAAAACAAATCTGTATTGTTTTAGAGAATGCAGTATTACTTAGCTAACAAAAGAAAACAACTTACCAACCAACAAACCGTGAATCTCTGGTCGCCCATCACAGGGCACTACAGATTGCCTATAGTGATCTGTCAAGTGCGGGAAAGTAAGAAAATCGGGCTTTCAAACTAAATTAGAAGTGTGTGATAAGCAGTGCTATTGGCTAAGGGGGTATTTGCATCATTTAAATAAAAATTGGTTGTTGCTATGTTAACTTACTAGATTGCACGACTCATTAATAAAAGATCTCGACGTGTCTGTTACTATGGCGTTAAAACATCATTATCAAATACGTCAAACATCAAATGAACATTGGTTGCGCGGGCGGTGATAAAAATAAATTTTAATCAATTTTAATATTTTTATATAAGCACCTGACCCATTATGTAAAGAGACTTGTCAGAATAAACTAAGTATTGTATAGTGTAGAAAAGGCAATTCATCTAGTAGACCGGTTTCGTCCTTATTGGTAACTCATCACGTACTGGCCAGAATTTGCCGCGACAGGGCTCGAACCTGGGCACGTCTGCTTCGGAATCTGATGCTCTAACCACTGAGCCACCCTGGCGCACACTACACACAATTTTCAGATATACTAACTAATGAAACTCGGTTAGTTTTTTCATTTAATGTGGAGCTCTTATCGCATCGATGTAGACCCTATTTTCGAACTAACCATCTTCAATCTGTCATAACTGAACAGACACCACAATAGATGGGGAAGTGGTATTGAAATGAACATTTATATAATTAAACTAACATTGGTTGCGCGGGCGGTGATAAAATTACTATAATCAAGGTTGCGAACTTGATATAAAAACCCATAAAGTACATACATATGTCAGTATAAACTAAGAATTGTATAGTGTAGAAAAGGCAATTCATCCAGTAGACCGGTTTCGTCCTTATTGGTGACTCATCACGTACTGGCCGGAATTTGCCGCGGTCTACTGGATGAATTGCCTTTTCTACACTATACAATTCTTAGTTTATACTGATAAATACAGATACTTAATGGGTCAGGTGTTTATATCAATTTGGCAAACTTGAATAAAGTAAATGTCTTAACCGGCCGCGCAATTAATGTTCGTTTAATCATAGTGCTGGTAACCTTTACAGGCTCAGTAAATATAATATATTGTGAGTTGATTTTGAATAATTATTGATTTATTCTTTAAATCACGTTTGCGAACTTGAAGTAAACACCAATTCCTTTTATATTAACTAATCGTCGAACAACTTAGCACAAATTACTGACTGTAATTTTTTAATGTTATTCGACGACCGATTAAATACAATGCGATTGGTGTTTACTCAAAACTCGCAAACTTGGTTTAAAGAAAAATAATTGTCTCTGAAGTCGCATTGTTGAAGACGTTATATTAAGCTAACTCTATTACCGCTTGCATCCACATTCGTATAGGAAACTGTAACGTCTAATTGACCAAATATATGGCAGATATAGTAAGTAGTAGCGGCTACTACTGATGAGTCGCCAGTTAGCACGAAACACATGTGTCAATGAGACAATATCTTTTGAATATGCTGACCTTGGCTTATCATTCCGGTCATGTTTGAACTAATTTGTTACTATATTCTCATTACATAATACATAATAAAACATATATTAGATCTCTGAAACAAAGAATGCATAGCTTTTATTTATCTCAAAATAAAACGATTATGGATTGCGCGAGCTGTTGCATCAATTATTTAAGTCAATCTTGTGATCATCATATAAACACCAATCCCATTATATACATACATTTGTCATTATAAACCAAGCATTGAATGATCTAGAAAAGGCAATTCGTCCAGTTGACCGGTTTTGTCTTTATTGGAAACTCTTCATGTACTGTCCAGAATTTCCCGTAGACGGGGCTCAAAACTAAGCACATTGATTTTGGAGTTTATGACTCTATCAGCTGGGCCAATCTGAAGCAAGGTACAACCTATTTTCAGTTATATACTAAATAGTTTATTTTTGTTAGACTCTTCTTCAACTAGAGTCTATATGTTACCTCATTAAAACTTGAAGTTCCAATTAGCCACTCGAAATCTATCATTATAGAACACGCAGCATACTATCCAGGGAAGGGGTATTGAATTGAACAATTATATAAGTAATCGGACATTGTATACGTGGTCAGCGATAACAATTAATTAAATAAACGTTGCGATTTTGATATTGACTTAATAAAAATAAATTTGTCAGTATTAACCAAGCATGATATAATGTAGAAAAAGCAAATTTGATTTAAATAATTGTCATCATGGTCAGCGTAACCAATGTTCGTTTAATTATATAAATGTTCACCTCAATATCACTTCTCCAGATAGTACTTTTACTTTACTTTACTGCGGCTGATTCCTTTTGGAGGATAAGCCGGCTCCACATTTCATGGAGTTTCTTGGGAATTTGGTACAAGTGGTGTCCCCTCACCACTCGGCTTTTTGATCGAGGACGCACCTCTAGCCTTTGCACATCCAAGCGCAGTCTGCAAGGCAGCAGTAAGTTGCATGGTTGCCGGTGGCTGTTGAGAGCTCATTCGCCATTCGGAAGTACGGGGTACTGTCCAGGAGTCCATGCAATCCTGTGGCTGTTGAACCCTTTTGTGGCGGGGAACATACACCGAGTCATGGTGCCGTCTGTTCTATTTTGACAGATTTGGTGTCGGCAATTGAAATTTTAAGTCAAAAGTGATGCCATATTGGCTCCATCTGAAGGAATGGCTAACCAAAATTAACTAGTTAGTATGTAACTGTAAACTTTGTGTAACGTGCGACAGTGTGACTCGGTGATTAGAGCAACAGATTCCGAAGCAAATGTGCCCAGGCTCGAGCCCTGTCCGCGGAAAATTCTAGGCATTTAGTGAAGGGTTCCAAATAAAGCCGGCACTGGTTTACTAGATGAATTGCCTTTCATACTTTATATACTGCCTAGTTTATACTGAAAAATGTATGCATATAATGGGATTGTTTTAAATAATTACCATCACTGCCCGCGAAAAAAATGATCTTTTTAATTCTTTATATATTGTTTGAAGGTTCAATATACACACCAATCACATAACTGGCAAATTTGACCGAATGAATTGGTATCACAATCCATACAGTCAATGATTATATAATCACATAGCTTATATAAAACATGGCAAAAACTCATAGAAAGTTAATGTTCGTGATTGCATGGAAATTGAGCATCGGAAATTTCCAGTCAAGTATTATATTTTCAAGGCCACTAAACGAAAGTGTCATGCATATAATTTTCCTTTCCATATTGAATTGCAGTTTGATTCTCGCTAGTCGGTTTGATCTCTTGATCTGAAAAATGATCGTGGAAAGTCGCAACACGTGACAACGCGTCGCTGGTGATAGTTTTGCAATGTTGTTCGACTGATTAAATACAATGAGATCGGTGTTTACATCCCCCTCTCAAATTTTATTTCATGAATTTGTAGGTGTCTCGTTGTATGTTGATGTGATTACCACGAGATATGACAACTGCCATTTCAAACGAAAGAATAAGATTCTGCTTGATTTCATGTATTCGGAATGGCTGATATTCTCAATTTTGATTAAATATATTCGAAGGAGTTTGTTCCGCTTAACTGTGCCATGTATATTGATCAAACAAATAGTCGGTTTTTGGTGTAGGTTCAGCTCGATGCTGAAGAGTTTCCTGTGAGAACGAAGCGCATTTGTACATGAGGCTGTACTTTTAGTTCGTTCCGACTGGCATATTCCTGTGGTTGTATTTGAATTAACTTATTTCTAGGTTCGCAATACCTAATACATAATTTACCGTTTATTAGTTCGTATTCATACCTGGCTTGCTGTTTATTAGCTAACTGGTGTGTCTCCGTGCTGACATTGTCCGTTTGTCTTACTAACACGCGATATTGCTAATGGACTGTCAGAGCTTTTGCTAGTCAACGTGTCTGTCGTTATGCCTGTTTCTGACATTATATTTCCTGTCTGCATAAATATATATATATATATATATATATAATATATATATATAATATATATATATACTTGTATACACAATATAGATATTTCAACATATGGCTAGATATTCCACGATTAAGGAATTTTCCATGTCTCATCAAATACCCAATGTCTATCTACAAATCGGCCTTTTTATTTATATCCAACTCTGTCAGTTTTATTTCGAACCTATCATTAATATCCCCCAAGTTTTATCTATCTATTTCTTCTTAAGATAATTTATTAATTTATTTTATTACTATAAAATGTATAAGGAATAATACGTAGACATTTGTCCAGAAAATTTAAATGGATGAAGCATAACTAGACACAGATTCACATGGGGTCTACAGGCCCTATGCGAATTTATTTTTTATTTATGTTTCTGCAGTTAGAACTTGCTTTTTAAATACGTTATTTATAGCTTCGTTGTCATGCAATTTGTTGTTTCTTACATTATCTCTATTTTATTCAATTTTATTACTAATTGCTAGAAATTTAAATATGGTTTGATCTGTCGGGCTATCGCTTTTACACGGCCTTTAATTATAAACCGTATAGCATGTATGATAAATGGTTCAAGTTATTATTTTTATATATTGTACTTCATGAGGCTTTGCTAATGTATAAAATTATTTGTCTTGAACCAGTAGGTGTCTCTTTATGTGAGTCAGATATAGAAGAAGAATGAAACAGGAGCAACGTCGGCAATGTCCAAGATCATTCCTCATCTGGTGGTGAAGCTGATTGGCAAACACCTTAATTTTCCAACCAGGTTCAGAGAAGTGACTCCTGATAAGTTGTTTTTCAAACTGCTCTGTTTTTATATTGAAAAATGTTCGTTCCTAGTCATCATTTGAATTTTATTTATGCACGGCTAAAATTAATTAATTAATACTAACTTTACATTGAGAACAATTTGTATAAAATTTATCATATCATGTTCTATTGCGATTATTTAAATTGTATCCCCTGTGATATAATATTGATTGGTCTCTAGTGCCTTGAAGGGATGATATTGTAATTTCGTATAATACACCGTATCCGTAAATGTCTAATTTACTACTGATTTTGTTATATTTTGATAATGACTCAAATCTATATTATTCTATTGAACATATTTATATTACTTAACAGCACTCGATAGATTGTTTATATTCTTTTATCTCATATTATTATTACGTAGGTAATAGTTTGAAAACTCCAAATAAATCAATTATAATTCTAAATATTTTGATTCTACCTTGGCATATACTTGTTTTCTTCTGTTTCTCTTAGCTCGTGCTACTCTTCGAATTGTTCTATTTTGTAATTAAATGTATGGGACATTGAACGCCCCTTTCTTCGCGCGTGTGTGTGTGTGTGTGTGTTGTGTGTGTGTTCGTGGCATCACGCAATGTAGGTTAGCCAGCAATTTGCGATGAAACAACCTTTTAGAAATTTCTATAGGGATTAATTTAGCCTAAAGTCTTTCGGTCAAATTGAGTCCCGTCGAAATTTAATTCCGCCTCTAGCTATTGCGGGTCAAGAGTCTAACTCAAACCATTCTTGCATGCGTTCTGTACTGAGATGCAATGAATGAGGCAAGTCGTGCTTTGTTGTTGGCATTTAGGCAGTTTGTTCAAAGTCACTCGACTGCGATCAGAGGTGCGTTGGAAGAAAAATGGCTTTAAATAAAAGTTAAATAATCGCTGCAAAACGCATATGGCAAACAAATATCAACGATTGGAACACTAAAAACGATCAACAAACTGCAGAAATAACATAAACAGTGGTTTGCGCATAAATGGGCATGAATTTGACTATCAGTCTACCTAAATTGAATGGTTATTTTGTAACATTTGTATTTGCCTTGCGACATCAAACTTTTACTCAATTCAATAGTGCCATCGGAGTTGTGCACCAAGCAAAACATTAGTTCAAATTTGACCAGAAGGATAAACCAAGGACCTAAAACACAATGGAATATATATATATATATATATATATATATATATATATATATATATATATATATATATATTCTTTTGAAATGCGAGCTTTAATAAAATTCATTGTACCCTTCCTGTGTGCAAAAACGAAAAGAAATTTTATCAGATATAAGAAAATTTTCTTTCGCATGGTCTTCTCAAATATCTACTAATGAACATATCTTTATACATAAATTGGAAAGCAAAACAAGATAGAAATATGTGAACATAGAGAGAGTGTGATTGGTTTCTATTTTTCACACTCTCTCTATGTTCACATATTTCTATCTTGTTTTGCTTTCAAATTTATATATAAAGATATGTTCATTAGTAGATATTTTAGAAGACCATGCAAAAGAAAATTTTCTTATATCTGATAAAATTTCTTTTGTTTTTGACACAGGTAGGGTACAATGAATATATATATATATATATATATATATATATATATATATATATATATATATATATATAATATATATATCAGTTCTCTGCCACAAACATTATCTAACTGTTATATATTTAATTTAATGATGTCATGCTTACCGCAAAATGTGATAACTGATATCGACCAAGGCTAGGATGTATGGATTTGCTAGAGTAACATGTGCTCAGAAATATTTGTAATACTCACTTCTAGTGAACTTTATCATACATTAAATTCCATTGTGTTGGTGTCACGTTCCTTTACAGTATCATAATTTTTGTATCGGTTACTGACACTATAGCCATAGTGTTCGTACCCTTTACAGAATTGGTATATATATTATATATATATAAATATATATATATATATATATATATATATATATATATATAGAGTGAGAAGTCTTTGAAGTCGCATTGTCGAAGACTTTAGATAAAGTTAGCTTGACTACTGCAAGTTCACACATTTGTATAATATTTGTACCGTCGTATTTTCTCACATTCATCACCCAAATATATAGTGGGTAAAGGGCGTAATACCGGCTCGTACTGATGAGAGGCCAGTAAGCACGCAAAGAATTTGCACGATATTATACTTTCCGTTCATGCTGCCTTTCGTTTATCCTTCTGGTCATATTTTAACTTATTTGTTACTAATTTGTTACCCAATTATTGGATGAATTGCCTTTTCTACATTATACGATGCTTAGTTTATATGGAAAAACTTATATATAATGAGATTGGTGGAAACCTTGATTTAAATAATTCTTATCACCGACCACGCAACCAATGATCGATTATTTATTTTTAAAATTTCACATCAATAACATTTCCTAAAGTTAGGACAGTTTTGGTTAACCTTGTAGGCTCCACCTGAAGGAAAAGTTAACCCAAACAATGAGTCAGTATAAAACTAAAAAATTAATTCACGTGTGGCAGGGTGACTCAGTGGTTAGAGTTACGGACTTGTCTGCCAAGAATTACTTGACAGTACCTGAAGAGTTCCCAATAAGTACGAAATTGGTCTATTGGGCGCATTGCCATTTCTACATTATTTAATGCCTAGTTTATACTGACAACTGTATATATATTGGGTGAAATGTGTATAATAAGCTTGCAACATTGATTTAAGTAAATAAATTCTTTCAAGGCCTGTCTGATATTTCATTATTTGTCAAAGTCCATACCAAATAGAGAAGTTTCACTAAGTATAAATGATATCTAATAGTTTTAACTTCCATGCACTTCCATCACTTCTATGGAAAACATCCATAATGCGTTAAGTCACAGCAGAAGTTCTATTTCATTAAAGTTGGAATTTAATCAATGACCATATAAACCGACACGATACTAATCACAGACTACGCAACCGGAACATCCCCGTTGCTCCCAAGACTTGGCTTCTTCTTGCCTTATTGTAATTCAATTAAAATTAATTTTAAAACAATTTTCTAGCAACTAGGTACTGTTTGTTTGTTGTTCACACAAGACAGCCAAAGTATGACATCTACAATAAAACACCATGCCAACTTGTGAAGTGCTAATGAACTCAGTTCACATGTAAGGCCTAAAATTTTTTGCCTATACACCAGTCTTTCGAAACAATATTTATTGAACAAATCCTCAGGTGAACCCAATATTGATTTAAGCCGGTGTCAATCTAATAGCGAGGTAATTCAGAACCAAATGACTCATCACCTACGCCTCCCATCCATTTTATATACTTCCTTACGATTAACGGCGTGAGGAAATTCCCGACTAGGTTATATTAAAGGCAATATTCTAAGATGACAATTCTAATAAGTCAATTGCATTTAAATACTGTTTGTTGCGAAGAACTAATATATATGCAAGTATGTATTAGGTTTAGCGAACCTAGTAACAAATTAGTTCAGTTGTGACCAGAAGGATAAACCAAAGGCAGCATGAACGGAAAGTATAATCTCATGCACATTCGTTTCGTGCTTACTGGCGACTCATCAGTAGGAGCCGGTATTACGCCCTTTAACCACTACATATTTGGTAGAAGAATGTGGAATAATAGGACGGTACAATCTCCTAGACGAATGTGTAAACCTGTAATAGTGAAGCTAACATAATCTAAAGTCAATTGCATTTATATTCCACGTCAAATAGAGAAGTGCTAACGAAATCACTTATTATTTACTGTTTTAATTATTAACACTTATTATTTAATATTTATTCTATGCTAATACACAAGTCCTTCAGTAGTATCCTTATTTGGTTAGTCCTCAGCAGCGACTCAACTTCAAGCAACCAGGAATCGAAATAATGGCCACTTAATTTAGTGCTAAACGAATCATCAACTATATTTATAATCTATATTCTACATTTTCCATAGTTGAACTTTTGTTGTGCATATTGAATTCCTGCCGGTGTTTCATTGTATTTCGTTGTTCAAACAAGTAAGTTATGATATGTCATCTAAAGTCAAAGGCTATGCAAACTGGAGAAGTTCTGTCAAATCAATTATTATTCTGTAATCCTTAATTCTAAGCATATAGAATAGCACCTCGAAAGCGTCCGTTTTGGATTAATCCTCAGTAGTAGAGTGAATTCATGAAGGCGCGAATCGAAATAATTTCTATATGATTCAGATCACCATCTCTCATTCTTCACACTAGAGACCTATTTTTGTGCTGTCTTGTAACTTCTAACAAGGCAACACCTGTATGTTGTTGAAATACAAACGTTGTGTCGTGGTTACATATTCAAGTATGTATTAGGTGTTGCGAACCTAGTAACAAATTAGTTCATTTGTGACCAGAAGGATAAACCAAAGACAGCATGAACGGAAAGTATAATCTCATGCACATTCGTTTCGTGCTTACTGGCGACTCATCAGTAGGAGCCGGTATTACGCCCTTTAACCTCTATATATTTGGGAGAGTAAAGTGAGATAATAGGACTGTACAATCTCCTAGGCGAATGTGTAAACCTGCAGTAGTGAAGTTAACATTATATAAAGTCTCGACAATGCGACTTCAACACTAACTCACTCTACATAATATATATACCGTGTCTGTAAAGGATACTAACACTATGGCTATTGTGTTAGTAGCAACGCGGTTTGATTCTCGCTTGTCAGTTTACCATCCTACTCCGATGATGATCAAGGAAGGTCGAAACGCGTCAGTGCGTGCGACTGGCTGTAGTTTTGCTATGTTTTCAGACGACTGGTTAAATATAATGGGATTGGTGTTTACTTCAAGCTCACAAACTTTATTTACAGAATTAGATATTTTGTCAAAAATATGGTACAGTTGGACAGTTCTGTCCCCTTATTAAAAGGTGTATTCCAGTTTTAATAGAGTTAACTTTATTTTAAGGATTCTAAAAAGCGACTTAAAGACAACTCATTATTGATTATATTAAAAGATAAATGTCAACACAATTGCGAATTAAAACTATTTCTGAGTATATGCTACTACAGCTAATCCATAAACTCTGATCTTGATTAACATCAGTTATCACATTTCGCGGCAATATAATAATTATATATTTTTTTAAAGATAGCATATCTAGAAATGCTTTTTGTTGATACCAATAAGGGAATTTGCTAATTGAAAACGATTGTGTTTGTACCTTATACAGACTCGGTATATATTTTATTTAGTAATTTGGCTTTCAAGTCGCATTTTAGAAGAGTTTATATGATGCAAACTCCTTTACTGTGTGAATCCACAGTCTTAAAGGAGAATATACCATCTAACTTTCCAACATTTCATAACCAGTTCAATACTGTTTGTTGCGGTGAAGTAATATATATGCATGTATGCAGTAAGTGTTGCGAACCTAATAACAAATTTGTTCAGTTATTGTTATCGGTTACTAACACAATAGCTATAGCATTAGTATCCTTTATAGACTCGGTATATATATTATATAGAGTGAGTTAGCGTTGAAGTCGCATTTTCGAGACTTTATATGATGTAAGCTTCACTACTATAGGTTTACACATTCGTCTAGGAGATTGTACCGTCCTATTATCTCACATTCCTCATCCAAATATATAGTAGTTAAAGGGCGTAATACCGGCTCCTACTGATGAATCGCCAGTAAGCACGAAACGAATGTGCATGAGATTATACTTTCCGTTCATGCTGTCTTTGGTTTATCCTTCTGGTCACAACTGAACTAATTTGTTACTAGGTTCGCAACACCTAATACATACTTGCATATATATTAGTTCTTCGCAACAAACAGTATTTAACTGTTATATATTGAATTGAATGATGTCATGCTTACCGCGAAGTGTGATAACTGATATCGATCAAGGCCAGAGTGTATGGATTTACTGGAGTAACAGGTGTTCAGAAATTGTTGTAATTCTCAATTTCGGTGAACTATAGCATAAATTGACATCCATCAGGTTGGTATCATGTACCGACTCGGAAACCATAGTGTTAGTACCATGTACCTTTTCGGTACAATAATGTTGGTATCGGTTACTAACACAATAGCCATAGTGTTAGTATCCTTTACAGACTCGGTATATATATTATATAGAGTGAGTTAGCGTTGAAGTCGCATTGTCGTAGACTTTATATGATGTTAGCTTCACTACTGCAGGTTTACACATTCGTCTAGGAGATTGTAGCGTCCTATTATCCCACATTCCTCACCAAAATATATAGTGGTTAAAGGGCGTAATACCGGCTCCTACTGATGAGACGCCAGTAAGCACGAAACGAATGTGCGTGAGATTATACTTTCCGTTCATGCTGCCTTTGGTTTATCCTTCTGGTCACAACTGAACTAATTTGTTACTAATTTCATGACCAAATATCTAATAGTTATAGGGTGTAATATTGTCTCCAACTGATGAATCAGCAGTAAGCAAGGAACACATGTGTACTTGAGAGTTAACGCTTTGTCAATCATAATGTAATTTATCACCATGTGCCTTCAAATTCTATGCATACATACACCTCTCTAGATTATTTTCTTTCTAAATTTATAGAAAATCCAACTTCAAAATGGCAGTTTCCACTTCATTCGTAAGCTTCCGCCCGCTTAGTCGCAAATTCAAACTTAATTTTTTTAATTCGGTACAAATTATTAAATGTACTTAAACGAACATTGGTTGCGCGGGTGGTGATAACAATTATTATAATCAAGGTTGCGGTCTTGATATAAACACCTGACCCATTAATTACTTACATATGTCAGTATAAACTAAGAATTGTATAGTGTAGAAAAGGCAATTCATCCAGTAGACCGGTTTCGTCCTTATTGGGAACTCATCAAGTACTGGCCAGAATTTGCCGCGGACAGGATACGAACCTGGGCACGTCTGCTTCGGAATCTGGTGCTCTAACCACTGAGCTATCCTTATTTTACATCAACTATAAATGACATTGTGTTAAGACGGTCAACTTTGTTTGTTATGAGGTTTGACGGATATAGTAACAAGGTAGACCAAATTGTCCGTTCTATAATATGCAGATCGGGGTAATTGCAGATGGATTTCGGGGTCGAAAGCCATGTTAAGTAGGCTTAACTAAGGGAAATTCTAGTAAAAACATTCTATTTGTACATAAATTGAGCATTGTGTAGTTTGATAATGAAATTAATCCAGTAGTCAGGTTTCGGCCTTATTGAGATGTCGTCACGTTCTGTCCAGGGGTCAAACCTGGTAACGTCTGCTTCAAGGTCAGTTGCTCTAATCACAGAGCCACCCTGCGGCAAATACCGGACAGTACGTGAACATTTCCGAATAAGAACGAAACTGGTGAACTGGATGAACTGTCTTTTTCATATTATATAATGCTCAGTTTATCTTTTTCAAATGTACATATATCAAGTTCGCAAATTTGATTTATACAAGTGTTATTTCATCCTTATAATCGTCATTACTGACTCACTTTCTGATAACTACGCAACACCGATGTTTCTAGAATAAGCAGCAAATTCGCCTAACTTCATACGAGTGCAGACAAGAACACCAGTCAGAAATGAAGAATAAACAATCGCCACAAATTACTCGACAATTTTCATCCAACAGTCAGGTATAAAAATTTAAATTCGCTTTAGGGAAACATTGTTTTATCGTGCGCTACAACACTAGACACTAGTATATTAAGCAAAGATATAAACACCTGACCCATTAATTAATTACATATGTCAGTATAAACTAAGAATTGTATAGTGTAGAAAAGGCAATTCATCCAGTAGACCGGTTTCGTCCTTATTGGGAACTCATCAAGTACTGGCCAGAATTTGCCGCGGACAGGATACGAACCTGGGCACGTCTGCTTCGGAATCTGGTGCTCTAACCACTGAGCTATCCTGCCGCACACTACACTACACACAATTTTCAGTTATATACTAACTAATGTAACTTGGTTAGTCAATTTTTCCTTTAGGTGGAGCTCATATGGCATCCATTTAGACCCAAAGTTCCAACTAACCATGCCCAATCTGTCATTAATGAACAGACACCACATTACATGGGGAAGTGGTATTAGTTGGAACTTTGTGTCTAAATGGATGCCATATGAGCTCCACCTAAAGGAAAAATTGACTAACCAAGTTACATTAGTTAGTATATAACTGAAAATTGTGTGTAGTGTAGTGTGCGGCAGGATAGCTCAGTGGTTAGAGCACCAGATTCCGAAGCAGACGTGCCCAGGTTCGTATCCTGTCCGCGGCAAATTCTGGCCAGTACTTGATGAGTTCCCAATAAGGACGAAACCGGTCTACTGGATGAATTGCCTTTTCTACACTATACAATTCTTAGTTTATACTGACATATGTAAGTAATTAATGGGTCAGGTGTTTATATCAAGACCGCAACCTTGATTATAATAATTGTTATCACCACCCGCGCAACCAATGTTCGTTTAATTATATAAATGTTCATTTCAATACCACTTCCCCATGTAATGTGGTGTCTGTTCAGTAATGACAGATTGGGCATGGTTAGTTGGAACTTTGGGTCTAAATGGATGCCATATGAGCTCCACCTAAAGGAAAAATTGACTAACCAAGTTACATTAGTTAGTATATAACTGAAAATTGTGTGTAGTGTAGTGTGCGGCAGGATAGCTCAGTGGTTAGAGCACCAGATTCCGAAGCAGACGTGCCCAGGTTCGTATCCTGTCCGCGGCAAATTCTGGCCAGTACTTGATGAGTTCCCAATAAGGACGAAACCGGTCTACTGGATGAATTGCCTTTTCTACACTATACAATTCTTAGTTTATACTGACATATGTAAGTAATTAATGGGTCAGGTGTTTATATCAAGACCGCAACCTTGATTATAATAATTGTTATCACCACCCGCGCAACCAATGTTCGTTTAATTAAGCATAGATAACCGGATAAACCACGAAAGCAATTACCCTTAAAGATTTCTAATTTACGATCAACAAAGCCAGCAACTTTCATGAGTAGTTTACACATATTTAAACATCGGTACCGAAATATCTTAATTGGTGAGCATGATATATTTAGAAATAAAATAATGTTGGTTTAATTATATATTTGTTACTTTTGTTCTTGTTTTAGTTGCTTTTAATTTTGGACGAATAATATAATAATAATAATAATAATAATAATAATAATAATAATAATAATAATAATAATAATAATAATAATAATAATAATAATAAAAATAATAATAATAATAATGATAATAATAATAATAATAATAATAATAATAATAATAATAATAATAATAATAATAATAATAATAATAATAATAATAATAATAATAATAATAATAATAATAAATAATAATAATAATAATAATAATAATAATAATAATAATAATAATAATAATAATAATAATAATAATAATAATAATAATAATAATAATAATAATAAAAATAATAATAATAATAATAATAATAATAAGAATAATAAAAATACTAATAATAATAATAATAATAATAATAATAATAATAATAATAATAAAAATAATAATAATAAATAATAATAATAATAATATAATAATAAATAAATTAATAATAAATAATAAATAATAAATAATAATAATAATAATAATAATAATAATAATAATAATAATAATAATAATAATAATAATAATAATAATAATAATAATAATAATAATAATAATAATAATAATAATAATAATAATAATAATAATAATAATAATAATAATAATAATAATAATAATAATAATAATAATAATAATAAATTATATAATGCGATTAATCATGCTTGCTTGGTCCACATGCTTGTTTTTTTCAAACTTAAATGGAAATTATTTGTGTTGAATAAAGCAATTGTTCTATAAAATTGTATTTCTCACTTATTTATCAAATGTGGGCAATGAAGAAATGAGTAGAGTGGATATCGAGCATGAAGCATATGCATGAGATTTATCATCGGGTATAAGGCACGTATCAAGAACAGAGGACTTCTCTCAATCACGAAATAGAATTCTATTTAAGGCGCATGTAGTTGGCCCCATGACCCACATACTTGACCGTTGATGTACTGGCAACTAGCATGTATTGACGAAAACCTAAGTTATAATTACTAGCTTCGCGCTCATGCATCAATTATAACAAGACTGTTAGCAAGGTGAATATTTGCCAACATCGTTTTCATTGCCAAACTAATAAACTCCCCAAGCTCAAATGAAGTGCTGAAAGAAATAGAACATGTAGGACATGACGTTTTGCACGCATTGAATAAAAAGTTAGTGGCCTAGTAGGTAATTGCGCGAAAGTAAGATTACGTGAATCTAGAGGAAGCATTGCTGCAAGTCTATTAACTAAAGAGAAAAGTTAGAAACGAGAAACCGGACCACTGAGCTATGGCTATAGCGAGAGAGCGTTTAATGTGATTTGAAGCATCTTCAAGAAGCAAATAAACCAGCTCCGTCAAATATTTAAAATATGAGTACATTGTTTGGTGATGTGGTTGGGCGTGTGAGACAGAGAGTGATTTATTTATCGAAAAAAACATGCTACTGATTCATTTGACGCATGAGTCATTAAATTAAATTATAATGCAAATAAAACGAGGAAATTCGTTGCTGTCTAGTCTATTAATTAATTAATTTGTCTATTCACATGAAGAAAAACCAAAGAGAAGCTTGTTTCTGAGAGAAATAGAGACATACAGACAGACACACAGACGGACAGAGAGAGATTGAGAGAGACAGGGAGAGAGACGCGCTTAAAATTAGCAATTGTTTTCAATAGTGGCCGATGCTTGATTTAACAATTCTCCCTTATTTTGCGATTGGTTTAGATCGGGCTAAACATTTTGTGATACGTGTGGATGGGTAACCTTAAAGCATCATCAATAGATTATTTAAGAAATTAGCCCAACTCTTCGATTTAAGTGCAATGATGCTTAAGCCATAATCTACGCTTTAAATGTTTTAGTTTATTAGTTATCAACATTATAAATCTTAGTATTATTTTCCAGCTGATTAAGCATGTCTCGCGTAATCCGTCTTATGCAATTGAAGAATCGCAGGGGAACATTGACTATTTGAACTAAAAGAAAATTTGATAAATTTCTATTCAGAAATTAACTTACACTCAACGAATACTCGCAAATACCTCAAGAGCCAGTTTGATTCCAGTTCATGCGTTATTCTATTTTTTAAGCGAAAACGCCATTCTCGTGCACGTAATTGTTAATTTTACATTTGTCAATAGCCAGGCTGATACTTTTACCGACATGAAAGGAATGTTTCGCCTCATTTAGAGAAGTGTAATTAACAGAGGATTAGGCACGCCCCAACGAACAAAGTTCTTACATTTCTCCATGCGTTTAAATTGTCTTTCTGCCTTTACACTTTTTAAATTTTTCTACGTCCTCCTTTTTCCTCACATTTTATATATATCAGTTTGATATATGCACAGTTTTCCAAAGAATGATCTACTTGATTGGGAAACTGGCGTTTCTTTTTGCCGATCGACATCAGCATTATATTTCTAAAATAAATTGACAGATATATTTTAAATGGCTATGGATGCAATAGACAATTATTTTAGAAAGATCTGTGTCACATATTGAGATATAAAAATTATAACAGATTAAGGATAAGAAATGTATAAGCAATAGGAACGGTATAACGTTATATATAGACAGAATTTGGTAGGTAGAAACATGTCTAGAATGGTAAATAAAAAGATCGAATAAAAATATTAAACTGAAATATACATAAAACCTTACATGCATATGTATACTTAAATACATACATATATATACACCTAAATCGTACATAGATACACACATACATACACACATACCTACATACGTACATACGCACATACATACATACATACATACATACATACATACATACATACATACATACATACATACATACATACATACATACATACATACATACATACATACATACATACATACATACATACATACATACATACATACATACATACATACATACATACATACATACATACATACATACATACATACATACATACATACATACATACATACATACATACATACATACATACATACATACATACATACATACATACATACATACATACATACATACATACATACATACATACATACATACATACATACATACATACATACATACATACATACATACATACATACATACATACATACATACATACATACATACATACATACATACATACATACATACATACATACATACATACATACATACATACATACATACATACATACATACATACATACATACATACATACATACATACATACATACATACATACATACATACATACATACATACATACATACATACATACATACATACATACATACATACATACATACATACATACATACATACATACATACATACATACATACATACATACATACATACATACATACATACATACATACATACATACATACATACATACATACATACATACATACATACATACATACATACATACATACATACATACATACATACATACATACATACATACATACATACATACATACATACATACATACATACATACATACATACATACATACATACATACATACATACATACATACATACATACATACATACATACATACATACATACATACATACATACATACATACATACATACATACATACATACATACATACATACATACATACATACATACATACATACATACATACATACATACATACATACATACATACATACATACATACACATACATACATACATACATACATACATACATACATACATACATACATACATACATACATACATACATACATACATACAT